>JABUQX010125899.1:65000-83579 GCA_015478945.1 Trachelipus rathkii
AATATATAATATCCTATAAGACATATTATAATAGAGCAATAAATTCTCAGGGTGACAAATACGCTAAACCTCTAATACTTACTACAACACAAACTTAATATCCAAGGCCACGTATTCTAACACATTATCATTGTCAGTTATATACTAACATAGGTATAATTAATTTTAAAAACTCTCACTTAATCAATATATCTTTAATTATACAATATTCTATCATTTAGGTATAATTTCATACTAATGCCATTAAGACCTTCATAATAACATACGTATAGCTATATACTTACTATAGAATAAAACAGTTTTCTATTAACTAATAGAGTATCTATAATAAGCAACTCACTACTAATTACAACTATATCCAGAGATATATATAATAAGATAATACCCAAGGATGTATCACTCATATATTTAAAGGGATAATGAGTTGAATTCTGAGATAGGGGGGATCACCCCGAGGAGGGTGTAAGCTAGGATTTATTGTAGCCTCTGCCGTTTTTTGAGTACGTCTGTGCTTACTAGGTAGTATAATCTGTTAAATATACTCTAAACTGGCGAGAGTGTTTTGATCCATAGTAATGATATAGATATTTTTTGAGTATTATATGAGTTAGTAGTTTTTTATTCTTTAGCAGTATATGAGTGTGTTATAGGTTATCTTATGTCTAATTGTATACATTATTAAATATTTACTTAATATTTTTGGTTATATGCTAATGTTAGCTTTATTCAATGCGAAAAACAATAGTATAATCAGTATATAGCACATTAATAATTCGTTATGTAGTTTATGATAATATAAAAACTTATTTTATTGTTCACTAATTTATTATAGCGAATTAGAATAACTCTCGAATATGTGAGCTGAATCAATAATGAATATATAATAGATCAAAATAAAGGTTATGGAAGGGTGGGTAGGGGAGGGTGGGAGAGGGAATAGAAAGTGGGTTATTGTGATCTAATATATATTAACTTAGTATTTAATATTTATCGGTAAAATACTAAGTTACACTTTATATGGATATATTTATTATTACCATAGATTATATTTTATTATTATAATATTTGGTATTATATATATATAATGTATATATTATATATATAATAACTTTTTATGTTATTTTTATGTTATATATAGTATTTGGATAAGTACTTATTATGTTAATGTTTATGCTATAATTATTCTGTTGGTAGATTATGATATTTAGTAGTAAGTAGTTTATGAATTAAATTTTGTTACTTATTGCATTAATGATAATGTTAAATAAAATCTATTTTGAGCTAAGTATATTATATACAATCAATAATTATATTTACACTATTATATATTATGGTCTGTAATGGTAATCTATAGAATACAAAGGTTATTGAATAAATTTTGACATAAATGATTGTTACTTTGTGAGGTTCAATTATGTATACAGTAATTAACGTTTAATTATATACTATAATTGTTACGAGATATGTAATTGTAAAAGTATGAAATATATAGTTACGTTTTGCCTAATGTCACAAGTTAGTTATATCTTTTATCACTGTAATGTATAAAGTGTTAGGAATCTATTATTAATTGTTTATAAACGTTATTATATCGTGTAATAGTTGTGTTAGGTTAATTCAGTTATTGTACTAATTTATTACTCATTTACTTCCATTAGTTATATTGATATACTCACTATGTTAAATGACTATTTATATTTAGATGTGGATCATCTTATTTATACGTTAGAGTATATTCGTTATGATCAGTATATTAGATAATTAATCACAATATAGTTATTGATAGATATAATATTTATTTTATTAAATGTATATTACATATATTGAGTTAAATTAATTAAATATTAATTATTGTTAATGGTATAATAGTAATGCTTGACAAAAGATGTTGAATAGAGTTACGTCTTTAGTACTATATGTATTTAAGTTATGCTTATTACTCTATGATGTATTTAAAGTGTGGAATCTTTTGTTAACGTTAATTCAAGTTTTAATTCATATAGTTATATATAGTAGTGATGTCAGGTTTTGATGTATTATAACATATAGTGCCATTATAATTCATAGTTCAGATGATGCTGTGTAGGCTTTATTAATGTGAAACTTTGTTACGTTAGCATAATATTCGATGATTAGTGTATAAAAGAACATGTTTTATGTTATGTTTTAGCCTAATGATACTCCAAAATCGAGTTGAACCAAATAGTCAACAGTTAGTTGTTAAGGAAAACTGTTTATTTGTCTGCTTGTTATGTCTTATAAGTTGTGGTATCCTACAATCACATAAGTTTTTGCATGAATTACTTGATTCATTAATTTGTTATATTCATTAGGGAGTTTCTCTTACACGCACTTCAAAATGTTGATTCCTAAATATAAGAAAAATTTAATTTCAAAAGGTAAAAATGCCATTAAATTGGTAGAAGGGTACAGTCGCATTCACAAATTTGTTAACAATATAGCTATATAATTTTAGCAAGAAAAATGCCACCTTTATCCTAAAGACTTCACAGCTAATGCAAAAGAATAGTCTTCAGGATAAAAATTGCACCTTGTTTACTAAAATTGTGGTGTATTCCTAAATGCATGCAACATGAAAATATTCATCATTTATTTTATAATTGTCAGTGTAGTATATCTTCTACATGACACTTAAAAGGTGCTAATCATGTTTCGCTAGCTGAGCTGATGATAGTTTTCATTTCGGCTTTGCCATTTTAGATCTATTTTTAAAGTTTCTGATACTGTATTTTATTTAATATTTGTTGAGTGCATGTAAATATTTTCTAATTTGAATAAGAAGAAAAATAGGCCCCATGCTAGAGAGTCAATATTATAAAGAAATTGACAAGATAATGAAGTATTTATTCTAAATGGAATTGTTTAATTTGTGAAATTTAATGAATTTTAATATTGATTATACATTCACTGGTAAATATTCATATTAACTTTTCATAAGTGAGCAATAATAATAGCATTTTATATAAATGAGTAATATAAAGATATGTACTTTATAATCTACATTAATGTACAACTATAGTATATCTAATATATATATATATGAATATCAATAGTCACTCACGGAGATGGATTATAGTGATAGGGTGAGTTGGGCGGATGTAGTGATATATTGAGATTTATTACTGAGAATTACTGATATATTTACTATAGCTTTGGGTAATGTAATATTATGTACAATTATTATCATATAAAATAAATATGATAACTTGATATTATCTATATAGAATTCAATTTAAGATCAATAGTAATCACGTGAAAGGGTTAGAGGATGAGGCTTGATATTAAATATATAAATTATTTATATAGAATATCTGGTAAGATTTAATTGAATTTAATAAACTGATTTACTGCTTATAGGTTATAATTATATAAATAAAACATATAGTACATATTATTATTTAATTAGTGTGATAATTATGACTTTGAGCTATATATCAAAATAGATCAATAAAATATACAATTATCAGATTAAATAATAGTATCACATATAGATTCATATAGATAATCTAAGTAAGGGCTGAGAGGGCTAAGTTTGATTTATGGTTTTATAAATACTTAAGTACCTTTTAGGAGGTATGTTAAAACCTCAGTAATAATTGATTTAAGTATATATAAACCTAAAAGAATAAGAAATTTTATTTATTTATTTAATTGTTTTTTGTTTTATTATTTTTATGCTTCTTGATGATTTCTGAAACCTTCATATTTACGAGATCTTAACAGTGATTTCGATAACCTATATATAAGATACACTACCTCATATTGTTATGTTTAATAAATATATACGATAGTATTATTAACTACTATAAGCATACTAGCACTCAAGTGAGGCCTCTAGCACCTAGGAGCCGGTACTGATAATTAACCCCAGTGAATAACACTTTATACACCTATAACTTATTAAATCTTATCTACTGCTATCAGATGCGTGAGTCAGCGAGCTAGTAGCTTCACACTAATGAGCGCAACAGCACTTGCGCTCACTCACCGAGGTTATTTCTGATAGTCAGAGGTATAATCGCGCTATATGTGGCGGGCGTCACTTGAGCCAGTCACCATAGGGGCCTGCTGAACTAGACAACCTACGCTAATCGTTATGTATAGGTGTATAGTACTCACTTAATAACTAATTCATATATTCCGAGAATCTACATCTATTAATATATATAATATATATTAATTTTATTATAATATACCATATACCATTATATTGTTATATATTAATATAACCTTTATTATAACTTAAATTTACAGTATAATCTCAACCGGAGATACAATATTGCATAGCTTTATTCAAACTTACTATCACAGAATTATTTCAGACTCCTTCTCCTTCTTATTATACTATATCAATAATCCAAATTTTAAGCCTTCTCTAATACGATCAGTTTATAATTATTTTAGGGGTAGTGCAGCTAGTCTCCCACTTACGGTGGAGGACGATGGAGTTATAAGCGTTTAATGTTATTCGTTCATACGAACGGATTACGTATCTAATTAATAGACCTAGTACCTCACCCTAATTTTAGATCTATGATATACGATTGTCTAAATACCAGGATATAATATATTATATATATATATATATATTATAATATATATATATATATATATAATATGAATATATTATATTAATATAATATATATATATTATATATATTATTAATTAATACTATATTATATCATATTATAATATAATATATAATATAATATATATATATATATAATATAATTATATATATATATATATAATATATATAATATATATATATTATTATATTATATATATATATTAATATATAATATATATATATAAATATATATAATATAATATATATATATATATATATTAATATTTAAATAATATATTAAATAATATAATAATAATTAAATAATATAATAAAAATAATAATTATAATTATATTTAATATATATCATTAAATTAATATAGTAATATATATAATAAATTATATTATAAATAATTAAAGTCCATTTTATATATATCCGAGCACCTTGTTGAGAATTATGTGAGGTGATGTACGTATAGGTACCTAATCTTCTATTATCGATATAAAAGGTGAAATACTAGTCAAAGTGAGTGTATAGCAATATTTATCAATTCACTTCTGAACTTACTTACGGGGAGGAGAGCTACCCCCTATATATATTTCCAAAGAGACTTTAAAATTGGTGGTAAGTAGCTTAACATATATAACTAATATTCAAAAATTTAGGCCTTGTCAACAAGATTTTTCTAAAAATAATAATTTATGAGAAATAGCTGTCATAAGTTACATAATGTATGGCTATGCATAAAATTACTGAGGTGAGTGATTATATCCTATATGATAACGTAAATATAGAATTGTTCTTATATTATATATGGACACGATAAAATGGATTTATTTATTTTTTTTAAGGTTAGTTAGGTTAGCTTCATCACTATAGTTTTAGGTTATAGGTATGTTTATGATAATTTTGGTTATAGATATTTAAGTGGTATAGACTTATAGTTTCAAAATAGAAAATTAAGGAATAATTGGTTGTTTTTATAACTTAATAATTATAAAATATTTGAGTTACTTCATTCACTTTTAATAATTCATTTCTCATAATTATAATGAAATTAAAGTTAGCACGTATACACTTCCAAGTAGTATTATATATTTATTATGATGATAAGTTTATCGTAAATAATAATAATAATATAAATAAAAAATATTAATTACTTTACTGATCAAAAATTATGTAAAAAGACGATGGGACTCTCAATTGTCATATCTTTACTATTGTAACAAAATGTTTCCTTATGTTTTATAATAAAATATTGTGCTTGATATACTTTCTGAAGAAAACCTTTGGATTTTCAAGTAAGATTATTACGAATTATCTAAATATATTAATTAATATTATAATATATATATATATATATATTATATAATATATATATATTTAATTTAAATTATAATTATATTAATTTATTAAGTATATAATTTTATTTTATTAATATATAAATAGAGGCTATATATCATGTATATATTTTTGCATTTCGTATTTTATTAAAATATTATACCTCAAATAATTAGTATTATTTAATAATAACCTAAATACTTAGCAATTTTATAGCTACTATAATTAACATTATATATATATATATTATAATAATATAATATATATATATATATAATTATATATTAATATATTTTTATATATTATATATTATTATCTTATATTTGAATATATAAATATAGTATTAATATATATATATATTATATATATTATATTATATATTAATATTAATATATATATCTTAAATTAGTATTCATTCTTTAAGAAGTTGATTTCAGTTATTTAAGAAGATTGCTATTAAAATTTTTTTTTATTTATATAATATAATTTAATTATTTTCATAACACTTTTATGAAATTTTTTTTTATTTTTTTTTTTATTCAATATTTTATTTTTGTATATTATAGTTCTATGTTTCTTTTCACAATCTCTATTAAATCTAAAATAGTTTTATCTTACAAGAGTTAGTAATTTAGTCTTTACAAATTTATCAAAGGCCGATGTTAAGGTCTTGTCGGTAATAAAGGTAGTTAAAAGCAACCCGAAAATATCATTTATGATTACTTCTTACGAGATAATATCGAAACCGCGAAAGCTCTTATATTTTCATTGTGTGCAATATATGTTAAAATTTTTCCAGATTATTTCCTTAAGGCCTTATTTGTAATAACCGTTGAAGATATTATTTTTTTACAAACTCTTACTTTCCTTTCTTAATCTGGAATAAAATAGTATACTTTTTGTAAAATCCTTGTCTTACTCACATAAGAATTAAAATTGCAGATCGAAAATCGTATCGAAGAATAGAGAAGTTACACGCATCACTTCGGGCCGTACAAAGCGTCGAGTCTGTGCGGGCTACAGCGTTGGGTGTGAAACTATGTCACCACTTGTCATACTACCCCGTCCGAGTGCCTCGATAAGTCCACTTACGAAGAGTTCATATAATGATTAAAAATATTTTTCAATTGCAACCAATAGAGCCAATTCACTGACATAGAAAATATAGATAAAATTAACTCTCACGAATCTGAAAAGATACTTAGCGTAGTATCTAGTTGGTGGTGATTCTCAACACGTATATTCGCTGTCGTCTCGTTATTCTGGGGAGTTTTATATATCCATAACTATATCTGTATCCTATCTAAGAGGACACGCTATACTATAGGGTTGCGCCATTACCATATGTATATCGAATTCTGCGCCCCGATAATGCGACGAGAATTCATCGATGACATTTATTTATGTTTATCCTTACACACTTTTTAGAGAAGTGTCATTCAAAGTTTAGCCTGATATATGTAACTAATAGATCAATAATTGGAGTTTTAAAGTTCATTTGATTAACTTCATTTTTTGGCTTTGGTCTTTATGACCTTTTCTAAGGAGGGAAAGGAATGTATTTTCTTTGACTCCCACAGATTTAACAACCATGGTTATAGCATAAACAAGTTGGAATAACTAATTTTAATTACAGATAAAGATGTTAAGGATATTAATAATACTTCCGCATAACAAAATTTGCTGAATATGTTATTTTGAAAAGTGATCTCTAAAGATATTTATCTTAATCAAATTCTCTTAATAAAATTATAATTTACTTATATTTCAATTTTTTATTTTAGTTTATATAGGGATGAAAGTTTTAACTTCAAAGCTGCAATTTTTAAAAACTAGTCATGCTGCTTAACTGACCACTATACGTACTATGCATTAAGGTATGAACTATTATTTATTATTACCTGATGAACCCTTGGTTATTAACAATCTCGTCGTAATTTTGTTTGGAATCTTGGAGTGTTTGAAGTATTTTTTTCTGATTTATAGATTGCTTTGTAGTCAATCGGGACGGAACCTCCAAATTTCGTGGAGGTTAAATACTAATATAGAAATTAAACGAATTTGATCAGTAATACCTAATTCGTAACATTATAGATGATCATATCTAAATGGGTGTGTAGATATGTATAAGAACATGAATGAAAATTATTAGTGGTATTTGGATTATAATAAAAACTGTGGATCATAAAGTATCATAAAGTGTTTTATAGGTATTGTTGAGAAAAAAAAAATTCTCCCCGGGTGTGATTCCGCAAAGGATTATAGATGCTTTATATGTAATTAGTTTCAAGGGTTTTATCTGTGATCCTATGTCTGTCACAGTTTTTATAATATCTATTTGTTTCCATTATAAAAGTCACCGCACCGTATGTCTAACCATGGAAACGCGCTTATGGTACACTCACTATAAACATTTAAAGACATAATATTATGAAATCACCTCCATGATTTTATTGCCTATAAGGACAACGATTTATGTTATAATCGTACCATGAGTGATGTACAGATTCCATCACATGCGCCATATGTGCAAATAGATCTGTATATGCAAAACAAATTCAACAGCACGTCGCGTTTCCGGCTCGAATTCCCCAGAGGTTATCTCTCTACAAATTGTGTGTGTGAAGTTCCATAGGGACTAAAAAACTTAAGACTTACTTGAGAATTTTTGGTATGCAATTATGATCCTAATTATAAAATCGAACTGTTCAATTAAAAGTGAATTTAACTTAACCATTCATATCGTGGACTGAGCTTGTACAACTATATTATCTTTTGAGTATTTTTTTTGTCTCATTAGTTAACGTGCGTTACAAACATCATCTATTTATTAGAATTGAAATTTCAGTTATGCATAAATTTAGCTTATATACTTATATTTATATATAATCACGTCGTCGTATATGGGGGGCTTTGATATATTCATATATATACAGCAGATCGAAAAATTAATTTTAAATAGAGATTTATTCACTTTAATATTAATATATATCATAAGGAAACTCTTATATATAATATAATTTATCTGAGAGATTGCTGATAATATCATAGCACCCGCATACCTCAGAAATAGATAGGCTAAATTTAGAGGCCAACGATAATTTCATTAATATAAGTTTGTTGTGTATATAGCGAACGTAAATGGAGACCAAAATATAATTCAAAGTAATATATTATGTCAGTACCCATAGATCCTCGAAGTAATGGTTAGGTATGTAAAATATATTTTATGGACATGCACAAAAATCATAAGTACTATTTTATTATAGCCCTTTAACTTATATTACACACGATCATCCATATTGAGTGGAAAACTTTAGGATAAATTTAGTCGATGTTTTTATTGGGATAATCGGTATATGGCATTCCATATTGTGAATTGGACAAATAACTTCTCACATAATGATACAGGCTTGATGGAGACAGTATCAACAAGGTGGAGACGCGTTTGACAGATTTCCAGGAGGTAATTTTTTCTAGAACATTCTAATTATTTATGCAAATGAAAGGGCGCTTGACCTCTAAATGTGTTGACTCGAGTAAATAATAGAATTAGTTATATTGAGAAGGAGAGAGGTAATATATGAGAAAAGTTCATTTTAGTATGATATTATATATAATTATTGATTATTTATTATTGATTTTCACACGCTTCTGCGACAGTTGTCACAGAGTACTATAAACGTCGGAAAACTCTCCTTATGTAAAAAATAGAGAAATCTTCACCGCGTTGTTAAATTTCACAATACACCCATAACATTCTAAACAATATTACCATTCACTTAGTGAGTTGAATAAAACATGGTGAGAGTTAATTTATATTTATTTGCTCAAATAGCGAGTAATCTATCTTCAATGAAATAAAAGTTAATTCCAATAAGTTGTTGTAATATGACTACAAAAGCAATTATATCCATGTCAACAACAGATAAATACATCTCTACTATATATTGCCATCCCATACAAAATTGTACTGATGAAAGATTTGTAATTATAATATTGAAAATATGTTCATCTACCGTAAATGGAATAGACGAATCGCTCCTGTGTTCCAGGCTCATATGCAGAGAGCCGTTACTATACTTTGTCAACAAAATTTGAGAGCTAGCTTTATTGGATAGTTAAAATAACTATTCATTCACCTGGCACTTAAAACTATACAAATATGAATAAAATAAATTTTTAAGAATCAGAATTTAGATAGAAATTTACTTGAGATATTTCATAAATATGAGAAAGCTATCAGCAAATATTTTTGAAGTGTGGTAAATATATAAATTAATCTCACTACATCTTCGAACTAAATTTGAGTTACGCATAAACTGTATAATATGTAACTATATACTACTACAGTTATATACTAATTAGAAGTAATTTAGTAATGAGAAACAAAGGCATAATAAGATACAAAGCCAAGATGAAAGATTATAATACTCCAAAAGACTTTAAAACCTACATTTGTCACTAATAGTCAACATATCACATTGACTAAATTTAGGAAAAACATTAATTCTTTTCTATGTACTTCTTGTGAGATTATTGGAAGTTTTAATCTAATAATATAATATAGGGTCTATTAGAGATATTTCGTCAATACAGAGCGAGATATTCGAATAACCTACGTGCGCAAAACACCTCGGCTAGTTACTTTAGCGTGTTTTAAGGGCTAAAAATACACCCATAACAAACTAAAGTAACGAGATATCGGAGAATATTTATGTTTAGACCATACTTACTGTTAGGAAATCTTTATGTGTTAGAGTTACCATGGATTAATAAATTTATATTTATATTTTTCAAAAGTTTCTTCAAATATAAAATATAATAAATGAATCTTTTTAATTTATTTACTAGTTCTATGCGATATAGAGTGGGCTATCTGAGCGCGACGGAGGTGAGACAGAGATCGGAGGTGAGCGGTAAGATGTACTCCCTCCGCTCTGATATCTCATCCAACACCTGCTGGAGACGCGTATGAAATTGACCAAGAACTGACTTCTTTTACACATGGGACAAGCTATTGCGCATGAATTTTCGTGAGAGTGCTTGAGTTTATTTACACCATTTCTGTTAAAGAGAAAAAGGAAGAAGAGCTTTTATGGCCACTACTTACGCACTTATTTATAAGTAACACAGCGTTTGTTTACACACTCATATCGAAACTAAATACTCGACCTGTACACTCACTGGTCTGTCGTATATATAATCAGTGGATTGACTACTAACTTACATATTAAAAAGACGCGGGAATATCTAATAACAATGTCGCACTAGTGAGATAACAATATGAACACTTAATTCAAAAAGTGTTGAAAAATATTAATTTTTATATAAATAGAAATCTATAAATTCCTCCTCAACGTCTGTAGGAAGTGAATATACTTCACTATGAAGTTATATATCAAGTTATAATATATTAATATATATAATATATATATTATAATACTATATTACTTATATATTATATATATATATTATATAATTAATTATTAATTAATATACTATATATTATATATATTATATATTAATATATTTATATATAATATATATATATATATATATATTAATATATATAAATTATATATATATATATTATATAATATTATATATATATTGTTATAAATGTAAGACCAAATATAATTATATAGTATTTAAAATATCTAATTAAGGTAATATATATATATATTATAATATATATTCATATATATATATTATTCTTTATATATATATATATTATAATTTATATATATATATTATATATATATATATATTAATAATAATATATATTAATATATATATATATATATATATATATTATATATATATTATATATATATATATATATAATATATATAATATTATATATTAATATATATATATATATATATAATTGAAGTTAAATACCATTACTTAATAACAGACTCAAAATGAAGTTAATTAAACTAGAATAAATTTAATTAAATAAATATGTTTATTACTTATTATATCAAACAAAACCCTTGTATAATAAGTGAATAGATAATTTGAGGGTGGAACTTATACCAAAAAATTATTATTTTTATTATTATTTTGTAGAAATTATTTTATTAGTTAATTTAAATATTTATTTACTTATTATATATTAATTCTATATTATTTATTTTACAACTTCCAATAATTAATTATACTACTTATTGGAAAGTTATATATACGGCATAACGTTTAATTCTATGTTACGTAGTAAAAATATTAATAAGATGTAACTATCATATATTATTCATTTAAATTTAAAAAACTATACATATATTTCCAAGTAATTTATCTTTGAACTTAAAGCTAACTCTAAATCTAAATCACTAAATGCTTAATACATATCACCTAAAACCAAAATCTAAATGATGAAAGCCTTAACTCCATAACTATACGCTAAAAAAAATAACATCCATTTCGTGCTAGAACATACTATATTACGTTTCATAGGATCAGTAATTATCAGCAGCCTACTTGAGATTTCAATTGTAACCTAAACTATTTTACTCAAAACATAATTATTTAAGAAGCTAATTCAATATTGAAACTTTGGTTAATGTTCTATATTGGTATGTATATTATAAAGCTACTTATCGCTACCAAATTTATTTTAATGTCTCTTGATATTAATTATATATAATAGTAGGGTAGACTTAGCTCCTCATCGATGTAGAGAATAGGTGAAATATGATCGCTTACACCCTTCTTAGAACAGCTCCCTTACCCGAATGAAGATTAGGACCTAACCAGAACAACTCAACAATCAGATACAGGTGGCTTCAGAATTAAGTCACAATTAAATTTTATATATAATTATTTATTTATATTATATATATATTATTCATTATTATTAAATTTTATTATTATTTATTATATATTTATATTTAATTTATTATTATATATATATATAATTAATATAATTATTATTATTATTATATAATTATATAAAACTAATAATATATATATATATATTATATCATTTAATATTATATTAATAATATAATATTATAAATATTATATAATAATTATATTATTATTATATATATAGGAACATATATATATTAATTATTATATTACTATATATATATATATATATATATTATTAAAATATATAATATTATATATATATATAATATATAATTAATATATTATATAATATAAATATAATATAATATTTATATATATATATAATATATATATATATATATATTATATATATATATATATATTAATATATTAACTATTATTACCTGGTAGACACAAACGTTATATCAGCTTAAAATATGCGTGGTGGATTCTTAATAAGATATATGAACGTAAATCTCGTTACGTAGAACGACATACGTACCCCGCACTAGTCGTCCACCCTGAGTAATGAGGGAGAGGAATCTGACTGCACCCCTCTTAATAAAATTAAACTGTAATCGTAGAAGGCTATATAAATTTGTTAGTATAGTGTATATAGTAAAGAAGATGATAAGGAGTATCTATGTAAATATCTTAGAGATAGAGTTTTGAGCTAATGCATATGATCATATACACGGTGTCTAAGAATTAGTAATAAGGTATCATTAAACTATACAATTAATTGGCTGTTAAATTAATATTTTATAATAAGGATAGTAGATCTCGAAATATGAAATAAGTGTATATGAAGGTCTACTACCCTCATTAATCACGATATGCTAGGGTTTATGAGCGAATCAGCAAGGCCCCAGGGTCTGGCGCGTGCCGCTAGGTTCAGTACCAGCAGGCCGCGATTCCGGCATGAAACCCCGTGACAGACAAGCGTGCGCTCTATTGATGAAGTCCGCTGTACGACCCTAGCATATTACTGAGTTCATAGAGAAGGAATTATATAAAGTTGGTGAAGGTATTATCGGAGTTCATGTTATACTCGTTCATCCGGTATTGACTGGAGCCGGGCGTAGGCTTATGAGTTATAATTAAACTATTCGTATAACATACTAAATATTTGGTGTTTCTTATATAATAGGTTAATATATCGATTAACACGTCTGTAGATTCATTATAATCAGTAAATATGATATTAAAGTTGTTATCAAGAATCAATACTAAGATTATAAAATAAAATTAATATAAAAAAAAAATATAAAATGTGTAATAACTATTATAAAATTATCTTATTCTTTTTGTTTTAAAAACTTGCTAATTTACGTTTTATTTAATTTCATAAATCCCATAAAGCCAGTAAAAATCCATGTTAAATCAAAACTGTTTTCATTTTCATTAGAGAGATGTGCCTAAGATCATTATAAGGATTTATATTGTATAATTAATAATAACTATAATAATAATTTTTATCTTATATGATTTTATTTATCAGAGATCTAGGTTGATATCAAGTCATTATTAATTTTTACTACTAAAATTGTCTGTTTTATATACCTATTACTAAGCGTAATATAATTTTATTTAAGTATATAATCTGATATAAATAATATTTTCAAAGTACATAGCTAACTATACACAACCCCTAAAGTGAATACGATTATGTTTTCTTTTTGACCTTAGTGAAAAAAACTGATCATATTTTTTTATAGTCTGGCTATAAGATGTAATACATAGTTTTACACATACCCTAAACTATAGCAGTAAATTCTAAGTAATATCAAAGTAAATCAATATCATAATCACACTATTTCGCCAACCCTCTAATCATATACATACGGTGACTATTGATCTATTTATTATTGATCTATTGATCTTTGATTCAATTTTCATATATAATTTTATTTTTATAATAATAAATTATAGTTCATGTATTTAAACATATACCTATATACTATATCAAGCAGTATAAATTACTAAGTTTAAATCAATAAAAATCATAAATCAACCGATTACCAGTACTTATCCCTCCTGTACATGCCAATAATTCTATTGATAATCTATATTAAATCTATTATGCCCATGATAACTATTAGATTCATGTTATGATCAAACATTGAATTGTAGTCATCTGTTTCGAACCAGCAATATATTTAGAATTAAATAAAATAAAACATTATAAAATAAACATAAGTTCTTTTAATATGGCACATTGACATGAAAGTAAATATATTTCTAACTAGCATAACATCAGTGTTTCACATAATTTATATATTAATAAAATGACTTAAACATAAAAGTAAATCATCTCACGATATAGTTAATCTATAATAATATTAATATAATAATATGTATACATAATCGATATAACAAACCTAAACACATCTCAAACCCGAATAAACGGTTAAAAATTACAAAAGTTATCCACACTTACATACATGTGTTATAAAAAGTCAATACTAATTCATAATTAGCGTATACAAATATAATCTCTCGATAACTGTTTTTACACTACTTTATAATCAAGATATTAATAATTTCAATTACAAATGTTAATTTTTAATAAGTCATTAACAGGGTAATAATCAACAAAAAGCTACACCATATACCTTATTAACCAATTAGATACCATAAATAATAACGATAAAATAAAAATATAGTAAAGTTTTATCTCTGTAAAGCTAATACTCATGATTATAAACAAAACTTTAACACTATTAACAAGCATGTAACAATGAAAGTTTATTCATTGGTGCCCCCCAAAACTGTTGAATCTGTATTGGTTAAGAACTTCGTCTATTTAATTTTGAGATTTATCTATATTAGGCTATAACTCATTAACATAAAAACTGTTTCTATAATTCAATATACAAACTAATCATCATATATAATATGCTAACGATAAACAAGTTTCAATTTAATAAAGCTTAATACACAAGACATATCTAATCTATATTGATATACTATGAATAATTAAATGTTCAATATGAACAAATCTAATATACCCCTGACACATCACATCTCTTAAATCATATGAATAATATCTGAGTTAACGTTACAAAAGTTTCCACACTTAATAACAGCAGTAAAGCAACTAACAATAGCATACAAGACGTAACCTATTATTGCACTTATACCATCAAAGCATGTCTTTAACATTACTAGACTATCATCAATTATTTAATTTATAACACAACAGCAGATTAATTATTTATAATAAAAATTTTTCACAACAATTTGGTTAATTTAATATCATAAAACTGATTAAATAATACGATATATTAATATCCTTAATATAAAACTAAAATAACAAAATTTTACAATCAATAAAGCTAACATAGTACATTAAAAATCAAATGAAGTTCTACAGAAAATATAATGTAACAACGATAAACTAAACCACTAATAACTTTATACAAATAACGAATAAACTTAGAGTTAACTAATTTAAAATATAAAAGTTCCATACACTTAATATCAGTAAAAGTAACTACCGCAGCATCACAAAACGTAACATATATTTATATACTTACTTTAATTTTAACATAATTTCACAATAACATCTAACATATTAACGTTAATCATTACATTATGACACAGTAACTAATTTAAGCTAAAAATGTATCTAATTATAACCTTTAGTCCGATTATTAACCATACAGTACCAGTGAATTATGCTAAACTTAGCAAAAGTATTTTATATTTACATTTATTATAATAGCTAAATAAGTATATAACAAATAAATAAATAATATTATTATCATATAACTTCTTTACTCATATAATAATATGCATAATCCCACAAATTAAATAACTATGGAGACATAACTATATAACTTACTATATAACTATAACTAATATAACATATATTAAATAAATATAAACAAAGTTTTATTTATCCAAATATAACATTAAAAATATCATGATTCTTTGAATAAATATATCTATTAAGATAAATAGAGTATGTTATCATTAAGTTAGCCGAATTTAATTCAGTGAATTGATCTAGAGATTAGTTATATTCTTACATATCTCTCTAGAGGTATCCCGCATATTATAACCTCAGACTACCTCTTTCCTATAAACTACACTACCTTATCCATGCACTCTTTTGATCTATTGATATACTAATTAATATGTATATTACTAAGTCTCCACATAATAGAGTAATCAATTTCGCATATACATATAGATAACAAAAATATATATAATAAATGATTAACTTTTTTTTTATTTATATATATTTAACCCTTTTATAACTACATAATACGATATATTAATTAGCAATTAATATATAATACGTATTAAATACATGTGTATTATTAATTCGCATTTATCTATATAAGTTACTTAAGCTAATACTGATACATTAACTCAAAAACTAATAGAATATATTAATTGTACATAAATATTAGTAACAAAATACCTATAATAACAACACATACTATACAAGCTCAAGATAATTAATACTACTTAACTAAATTTAAAATACAACAATTCACATTAAAATACTATTATAACAACAAGTAATACGTTAAATCACTATATAAGCACATGCGTATAGTAAAATAAACGGGCATGGAGATAGCCATAATAAAAATCCTGCTTAACCCCTTCGGGTGATCCCCCCTGTCTCTATGAAAAATAATATAATCACTTCTTAATTAAATGGCGCATTTATCTCCTCTTGTGGTAATTTCTTCTCTGGAGTGATGTGTTGCTTTAGAATACTATACTTTAGTTATAATGAAAACTGTTTATATTAAATCGTAAGTTAAAGTGATACTAGTTATGTTAATTATATTTAACTATTGACAAGTATGAAATTAATTAAACACTTAGTAAGCTTGTTAGATAAATGATGAGTTTTGTAAGATTAATTACTGTGTTAAATAATGACAAATTTGAATGTGTTTGGAGATACAACGTGAGCCTAGGTTAGTTTTGTTGAGTAAATGTAGGTTTGCCCGAGATTTTGCTAATGTCTACGTTTATTCAATCGTTCAAATGGATGTTAATTCTCGAAAGGATGGACTCTTTGATGAAAAGATAGGTCATAAGTAAGTTCAAGATGCTGGTAATCTTTGATAGTGGTCACTTTGTTAAAGGTATTTTGCTTAGATAATACTGTTACCTGCTTGCTGATATGCGGGAAAAGTGGAACATATCGAGTATTGTATGACGTTAGCTACTTTTACCTTTGATAAGTAGGGAAATTTTTCAGGATGTTAGCGATTAATTCATACGCGATTTATGCTAGGTTTTGCATTTGTACATTATATTCTTAGTTCAGGTTAATCTATGTTAGCTTTATTAATGGCTAAAAACTTTGTTGGCCGTAAGCACATATTCGTAGGGCAGTATATAAAAGACTTAGTTTTATGTTATGTTTTATCCAAAAATGAATCTCGAAATATGACTTGAATCAAATTAGTTCAATAAATCATAGGAGGGTGGGTGGGTAGGTGATGCAGGGATGGGTGGTTTGATTTACTGATTTACTGGCTTTAAAATCAGTAACTATTACTCTTTACTGTGATATTTTATTCAAAAGAACTTATTTTTATGTTATGTGCAGGATAAAATTTTGTTATTTTATGTTATGTTGGTTAAATCTTTGTTTTGTTTGCATTAATGTTGTTGGGGATTAATGATATTTAGACGGTTATGATGAATTTTGTTTAAATATTACCGAAGTTGATGTAAAAAAATTTTGTTACGCGTTAGCATAATATTCGTTGTCAGTATAAATGATTAGACAGGGTTATGCAAAATTTTTGTTAAATA
>JABUQX010125900.1:0-24580 GCA_015478945.1 Trachelipus rathkii
TATATTATAATATAATACGTATATATATAGTACTACTTCTTCTCTCTTCTCACATTTTTTTCTAGAAGTTTCTTCAGTTCACGTTCTTTCGTAGTGATCGCAGTGGATAATCGCTTGTTCGTTTTGCTCTATTTTCTTTGTCGCTTTCCAATTATCGTTCATTCCTTTAATTTTTTACCATGTTTTTCCCTTACAAGTACTTTTCTTCTTTGTTTTTAGGTGCATTTCATGATAGCACCTTATCATGCATAAATATCTGCTTTGCAGGAGCCGACAGTCTTTATCGTTTCTTCATTTCCTTTATTTGAATCTTGGACGCTTTGCCCGCCGTGGCTGAAGTGTTATAGTTGAATGCACCTTCCTCTCTCCCTCGCATCTTTCCCCTCTCGTCTCTAAAACATTTTTGCTCTAGAAGTTTCTTCAGTTCGCCATCTGTAGTAATAAAGTTCAGAGTGCATAGCAGTGTGTTTATACTGCACTGCTTTCATTAAACCTTCCTGATACATACTAGTTGTTTATAAGTCTAGGTTCCCATCTTTTTTTATGGCGCACCCCAAGAGAATCAAAAAACAATGGATTCCATGGCACCCTATCCTTGTCATCAATATATTTTTGTAATATATAGTACCATATATAATATATATATATATACTATATATATTATATATTATATTATAATTATATAATATATATATTTTATATATACGTAATTAACTTTATTATATAAATATTATATGATTCGACCGTCATCGAATGCTAGACCTTGTAATCTAGACGCTGACTATCATAAGACATAAGGAAACCAGAAAAAGAAGATTGGAAAGATTAGAATTTGCCACGAAGAATATTCTTGATGACGTAATAATCTGATAATTCTGATAAAGAAACAATTAAATACTGCTGTCTAGTCTATCAAACGAGTCGCGAGAACAAAAAATTCGTTTTTAATTGAATTTAAAAATGCAAAAGATAGCAAATTTAAAATAATCTCATTTGAATCTTTGGATGCGTCACAAAATTTTAACATATCGGTTTGCAATTTTGGGAAATAATAATCAAGTACTAAAATAAAAAAAGAAGAAAATTTTAGATATTAAATTTGGAGTTGAAAAGCTGCGTCTTCTCAAAGCGTCGACATATGGAGAAATATAATTTAAGTATGAATTCTATCCTTTGGTGCAAAGGGATGAAACACCCTTTAACATTTTGTTACCTTTTGTAAAGATGGTGATATTTTGTTACTATTAATTACTCCAAATACCCTGCTGCGGCGGATTCCTTCCTTATGCATTTAGAAGACTTTCCTATTTTATCCGACTCTGATACCTATTAATATCAGTTTCTTAAAAGGATGTTCGACAATCTTCAAGAGCGATGAATACTTAAAAACAGCCGATCCTCCTAGCTACTAGTTTAATGTAGTTTATTCTTTCTTTTTCTTAATCATCTTCATACACTAAACGTTTGCTCCCATAAATATGTTGACCTAAATATATCCATTTTATTCCTTCCAGTTGTCTAATTTTGAATATTCATTTTTCAATCCATACCACTATTGATAAACATTTATGAAAATATTCTTAAATTTATATCTCTCCCAAAATTTTCACTCAGCTGTGCGTGGAATGCTAAATCATGAAGATGTTTGAGTTTATTATTCTCATTGAATGGAATTAAGACTCATTTAAAGTGTATAAATGGGTATCTAAAAATTTTTTATAAATCTATATCTACAAATTATCATGTGCGTGATAATGTGTACTAAACAACGTTTATGATTTTGTTCATCGCTTGTCGGTTTCCTTCAATCGCGAAGAAATATTCACAAAAATTTTTTTATTAACGGCAGCTAATAAAACAGGATAACATAATCGAAACGTTCAAAGTAAAGATTATTATAGCTATTTAAATTTAATATTTAAATAAAGCTTTATCGTTGCAGCTACACAATGTTCTGATGTATAAAGCAAGCCAACCGTTCTTCCTTTTGAATGTGAAGCACTATATAGAAGGAAACACCACTCTTTAATAGAGTAACCTACACTTTGGGTAGTCACTAGAAACTCTGTTTTTTCTATCATATTACTCGACTGAACATTCCACACAATTACAATATTTTGTTCTAAAGCACACAACATAAATCATCTGTCCTTTACTTTTTTGGTATTTCATTTTCTCCTTATCCGTTTTCGAAATATCACGCTTTCGTGAAAAGTTATCGCAATTATTCACATATGATATTTTTATTTTTATTTTGGTAAATATGAAAAATTTTTTGGTAGATTTTACCAATATGAATTTTTCAGGGCATGTTTAGCTGGGGAAGCTACTCCTATTTTATTTAGACAAGTTTTCGTATACCCCAGAATATTTGTAAATTCTTTAAAAAAATCTCCTTGAATATACTCTCCCGCGCCTGGAGCCAAAACGGTTGGGTGTGCCCCAAAAAATGAACTAAATTAAAAAGATGTACCTTCCCCACATACACTTGTTCTAAAAATTTTATAATGATCGGATAAGCAGTAAAAATATAGCCAAAATTCATTTATGACATCTTGAAATGAAAGTTGTCTTGCGAGAAATTAGTGGTAGATATAAAAAATTATTATCAATGATTTTTAGATAAGCCAATTTGCATAGTTGAAGTTTAACGTTTCAACAAATGTGTTTGAATCTACTATCAAAATGTAAAAACCATAGTTTTTTTAAATGAAAATATGAAACAACCCTATAGAGGCAAAAAAGGCTATAAATCAAAGTTTAGAGCTACAAAAACGTCTTATTTTATCTTCTTACAGATGAGAGTTAAAGAAAATATATCCCAAGTCTCCAACTAAAATTTCCTTACGATTTATCTTCTAAAATTCTAAAATTAAGTCAGATCAGCTATTCGTGAGGGTACATAATTGCCTTTCTGTGCAACTTTATTCAGATATTTAAAATATACTAAAATTCTTAACCCGGTTTCCCCTTTAGGAGGCCAATTGAATTGGAAAATCGTTGGAAAATTGTGGCGTTTATATAATCCTACGCTAATATATCTATTTATTTCTTATTTGCATCTCTTTATCACTATATACCGAATCGACTCGATGGTCTACAATGCACTATAGCATCTATTCACCAATATTGGCTTGCTCTCTATAAAAATCAAATAGTATACAGTAGCTATTCTAAAAATGTACCATTAAAGGATTATTCTCATAAGAGTAGTTACTCGTATGATCATACTGAAGTGTGAATCGTTTGAATATTAAGTGCATATTTTTAAATATATAAATAGCTACTCCAAATTTTTTACGTTCTTTATCTCTTTGATAACATTTATTATTTTATGAGAAAAATGGAGAATTTAATTGAAGATAGTTAAATTCTATGAGGTATTGAGAGGTCTAATATGAAGATCTTGCTGACAGCTAAATTCTTCTGGTTGTAAGAGATGGAGAGTAGATTATGTATCTCGAATAAGAGAATAATATGTAATGCATTATAGTGTTTGAAGGCTCAGCATAATCTTTAAAGTTAGTTATGAAGTTTGATACACTTAACATAGTCACGTTATACAGTCGAACATCATTATTATATAATTATTATAGTATTAATACGTATGAGTGACCTTACAAGTTTCTCTGCTATATACTTGTATTTAAATCTTATAAGAAAACTGCCAAATCCAAATTTATATTATATGTATTAAATTAAAAAGATATAATTTCATGTCAATAAATTTAGTGAGTTTTTAATTATGAGTATTAATAAAAATGTTTTAATTTCATGAAAGGGAAGAACATTGGAAAAAGGTCCAATGCAGGGAAGCCAGATGACATATAACAGTGAAAGTATTGATGAGTAAAACATTCATATAGCTTATATATATAGGGCTCAGTATATAGTGTTAATCGAGAAAGAGAGTAAATCAAGATATTTATTATATATCAAAAAAATAGTTAGAGTTAAAATATTTACTAAAGCTAGAAAATAATTACGTAGAGAAGGTGATTTCTTTTCATGGACTAAAAATCTGTTCCGTCAAATCTAGATGAGACTAATGATATGTGAGCTGTAGTAGAGTGCTGTGTTGGGTGTGTAGTTGGTAAGTCGCGGGACCTTAGAGGGTCCCTCCCGCAATATTTTTATGACTACATAGGATGAGTTAAGATAGTAATACGATAAATAGTCCCAAGTAAATGTTATTAGTGGGGAATAGTTAGCCGATAGAATGACTCATCGGATTATTTCGGTCGAAGTCCCTAGCTATTAGTAAGTCATTTTACTTCTAGCGCGTACATATGAATATTCAGTTCTTTATAGTTATATGCAGTCCTTTATCGTAATTGAGTAAATTAAATATACGAAGCGTTTATTGAATAGAATTGAATTTTTAGTATTCTCTATTTGAGCTTTAATTTAGACTCGTATTTTACTAGTTATTTTAGTCATTTGTGTCTCACTTACCTACGATAAAAAGAAATGCTTCACACTATACCAGTTTTATGAGACTCAAATAAGAATTTCATTGTTTAAACACGATACGCTTCATAGCGATTTATCGTGCTAGATAAGTCTATTAACTTTTTAGTTTTTTAAACCAAACCGACTTTCATTTTTATTTCAGAATAAGAGTACGTATATGGTTTTGTGAATAAAGCAGAAATTTAAATAAAAAAATAACTTAGGTTTATATTACATGAATATTTAGAATATATCAAATCACTTTATTTGTGGATGGAGATGATTTTAATCTCATCAATTGGTAAAGAAAATTAGATTTAAAACTACTGAATTATTAATTATTATCAATGAATAATTATACATAAATTTACGGTATATATAACTCAAACGGACCTCTGTGCCGCCATCTTGTTTGTTTACATTTTGTAGATAACGTGCTTAAATTCGGCTAGCACGGAAATAGCAACTTACAGGATAATTTTGAGAGATAGTAATTCCTTATACTGTACTTACTTGGAATAAAAGCATTTCTTAGCAATTTTATCGGTAAGTTATATGACAAAATCGATAAAAAACGAAACTCGAATGCATAATTTTATCTAATATCTATTAGCACGATTACTGTAAGGGCCAGTAATATAAATAAAAGAATAAACGGTACTTATATTAAATATATATATATATATATTAAATATATTAATTATATAATATTAATTATATAAAAGTGGGTACTCACCGTATAAAATGAGAAAGTTATTTAAAACTCAGAGCTCAGTTAAATTCCATATAATTCAGCTATAACTAAATAAATAAATTATTTAATATTCACGGCGTAAAAGAGGATTTAACGTTCAGGTAGTTTTCTGATGCGATATGAGAATTGATATAATCAGGAAAGTTTAAACACGAGTTAATTGTTAAACTAGTTATATTACGTCTTATCTAAAAATAATGTATAGGTAAATAGGTATAATTAAATAACTTGATCATCATTATTTATCTTTATCATTAGAGACTTATATTTTAATATATATAACAAATTTATTTTAATGAAATAAAATTATATAATAATATATATCATTAAATATATAATATATATATTAATATATTATTATAATTAAAGGCGACTGTCTACTTATAATACTCGTCTGGCTGCTCGTGATCAGCACGAGTTTAACATTATAGAAAACGATTTTAAGTTTAGAACAGATGTGAATATGCTACTAACTGAAATATTAAATAATTTACTAAAATTATTTTTGATTTTGAATTCAAATATGAATAAAAATATTATCAATAAAATAATAATACAATAAAAGTATATTATGTAAAATGAAAGCAATAGTAAGTGTTCAATAAGAATCATCGTACTATTTAAAATAAATTATTGCTCATGTTTTATTATATATAATTAATTTCCTTAGCAATTTACTTATATAAAGCGTGGTTATAAACCATTTATGCTTAATCATTTTCACCATACCAATCACTGATAGTATAATTCTATAGTCGAAACTGTTATCAGTGGAATTTTGTAGGTGTTTTCTATAAATGATGGAATACTACAGCTTATTTTAGGTAATGTCGATGAGTCGATTCTTTATATCATATTACTTATAACTTATATAGGAACTGTAGAATATATCTTTCCAGTGAATCTTGTTTAATGATATTTACTTGTAGAATAAGAAATGTTGATGTTTTATATATCTATGTTAAGATTTCGTTTTATTTTATCCTTTTAATGGGTGGCGAATAATAGACTATTCGGATGAAGTTTTCAACTGCAAACACAAGGTGACGATTTAGCTTGTTCTAATATTGTTTTACAAATATATATATAAAAATAATAAATACTATGCATTATAAACGTGAGGAATTCTAAAGATTATAGTTGCAATTAGTTATGAAGGTCATTTAATTATCCATCAGAACTTAAAAGAGCGTTAATAATTTAAGCTCTAGTTTATGAACATCTTTCATTTTATTTTAAATACTCATGATCATATTCAATTTTCATTTGAGAAGTATATGAGGTTCTAATAATATTCTTTTCACTTTAAAGCGTTTGAGAGAATTAATATGTATTAATTTAAATAAATCAGAGACAGAAGCTGTAGTGGTAGTTTAAGCGTTATAGATTATTTTTTGGCATCAAAATATCATCATTTATATTAATTATTAACAAATATATTACTAAATTATCACAATTTATATTGAACTTCAAATTAAATGTGAGAGATATCTTGAGATCATTCATTAACAATATTATAATATATATCACAACATACCTTCACCATCCTGGGTTAGTGAGAGTTTAAATTTTGCGTATGAGTTAAAGTAATTCTAATTATCTTAGGTATTTTATAATATATAAAATATCTATTTAATCTCAAATCTCTGAACTCACAATAAAATATCCGTAGCCACATATCCGCAAGTGAGAATAAAGCGCGGATGTCACGGAGGCGGAGATCTTTATAATAATGTTGGCAATGCTCCGCGGATGCGGATAATAAATATAAGTGCATCACAACTAATAAATATAATATAATTAATATATATATACTATATATATTAAATATATATATATATATATATATATATATATATAGTATATATAATTAATATATTATATATATATAATATAATATATATATATTATATAATATATAATTATATATATATATATAATATATAAATATATAATATAATATATATAATATATATATATATATATATATATATAATATATATATTTAATTAGGCCAATTATATGAATTAAAAGTATATCTAGTTAAAATGTAATCTCGTCTTGGTTTTTTAGATTAGTGATGGCGAGGGCGAGATGAGCCGGGTTTTTTATTTTTTTTACGACATACAACACACGCAGGCATAGTCTCTGAGCGCGAGAATAAAATGGGGTATAAGTCCGGGATCATGCGGATGGCTATCTGAGTGTTACTCTAGGCAAATTCCGCTGGAAGAATATAAACTCGAGCGGAGAGTGAATTATTAGTATTCATATAGGTATAGTACTAGGTATAATCGGCCTGCAAATTTTGGTTCGGTGCAACATACTCACTAATTATATAATATTACAATATATATATTATATATAATTATATATATATTATTATATTATTAATATTAGTATATATTAATATATATATATATTATATATATTATTATATATATATATATATATAATATATATTATGATATAGTATATATATATAATACATATATATATATTATATATATTATAATATATATATATATATATATTAATATATATAAATTATATATATATATATATATTATATAATATATATATTAATAATATATATATACTATTATGTAATCATTGTTTTTGGTTAATAATATATTTTTTTTTAAAGCATATTCTTAAGGTATATTACATTTTTATTAGGTATTATTAGTTTTATGTATACTTACTGTATATAATAAAATGTTTATCCGCATTTATTATTCCATTTTTATAATCTATCATATGTATTTAATATCGTAGTTCTTAGTGATGTTATAATACTCATTATTTATATTATATTTTTTAGTTAAAGGTAATTCAAATCTGTACTTGACTGTCTTTATTGGAATTTAGATTATCCAGTAAACTTAGTCTTTTTTTATTTTATCTAGTTTTTAAGTAAAGAACTTTGTTTCTGATCTCAATAAAGGTTTTTTAGCCAATGGACAGTGTGGAGTCACGCGTGTGTGAGTGGTAGTGAGATAGATATAGTGAGACGGTATATGTATAGGTGGGCTAGTAGAGGGGCGGACTTATTACTATAAACTTTACTAATGTTCAGTGGCCTTACTAGTATTAATTACACGAATTCTGTTAGAAATATCAATATCAATCTAGATTATTCTTATATATTAATTATTATTACACTAAATAAAAACAAATATATATTATTTTCTAAGACTACAGCTAGCCAGGGATTCCTTCTCAAATAACCTAAAATATCATTTAAACTAATAATATTCTTTATAGGAATTACTACGTACATGAAATTAGGTTTAAGGGGTTTTGTGCCTAATATAAATCAATAAACACTCCTGTATATAACACACGTATTTCCGTAAATAGGTCTGAATCTCGAACGATAATTTTTCTGAATAATCGATATCTTACTATTAATTGATGACTTATTAATGTTTTTGTTACTTACCACAGAAGCGTGCTGGAGGTACAGTGGACCGAGCAAATGCCACTGACATCAATTACTGTCCTCTTCTCCTACACTCGCGCACAACAGACTCTTCTCTCCCGAGGTTTTAATTCTGATTTAAGATTATTAGTTTTATAACTCACAATTGGATTCACTACGAAGATAGTTGTTTATTTTGCTATACACAGTATCATAATGAAATCAACAATATAGTAAGGCGCTGTAGGTTGCTAGCAACATACGCACAATTCTTTTTCTTGAGAGAGGCAACTTTTTTTCATAGCTGAACAAGCTCCCTGATGTCACTTTAGTCGGTATTGTGCCATTCTCTCCATATATTTAGCCTAGCATTGGCTTAAATACTCCTCAATACTGTCACTCAATATGAATGGGAGGAGAAGCAACAAAACATGTCTCTATTGTGTAATGCAACAACCCGAATACGCTATATGGAGGAATTGATTCCTTAAGGCGAGAACGTTTCACTTATCGATCTCACACGAATACGGCTTCCTTTTTGGAGGTAATCTATCATTGTGAGACACCTTCACATCTTTCCAGACCCTTGCGCTAACTGTCATACAAACCTATTTCATTATGTACTTCTCTTGTAAACGTTACTATTACATTGGATGCATCAGGTTTTCCGAGACCACCACTCTTAACCATTTAACACACGAACTTTCTGTTGCACTCCATGTTAAATTCGGGCTGAGTAGTTGGTGGCTCTGCCAATCTATCGTGTTAACTTGATTCGTAGCACTAATTCTAAAACTACCTCAGATCGTTGAGATGCTTTTAGAATGATTGATAAAACTTGGTGTTTTATGGTATTGTTGTTGGTAGTGAGTGCTCTTCTGCAAAGTATGCGAAAAGGACAGGAGCCTTGAATACTGTTTTTTGTGGTGGAAGGGAAATGAAGAGGAGTTGCCGAATTAATAGGTCAACTGCTCTTTCCGAGAGTAGTTCATTGAAGAGTTCTAGTACTAAATACTGCTTCAAACAATCCATGGTTTCGATGCGACAAAGATCGTTACTTAACTCTCGTTGACCAACACAGATTCTAAGGTAGAACATGCATAATCATTGTTAAGGGCGTGGAAAAAGAAGATACAATTTCTTGCCTTCCTCATATATCAACGTGGGGATCTAAGTAACGCAATTGCACATAAAGTTTATTGTTGCTGTTATTCTGTCACCATTTCCAATAGACACGCAACACGCTGTGTTTGCTAATCTATGTCGAGTGGTTTCACTACACGTAAGTAGGTTAATTAGATCTACTGAGTTTTGTTATTCTTCTTGGTTCTTAACTTTTAATTAATTCGAAGATAACAAATTTTCTGGCCTCTCTAGTCTCCTCCACAAATTATATTGCATAGTAAGTTAACTTCTTGTCAAACAAATCTGCTCTCTTAGTCGTAGATGATCTCAACTTCCGTGACATTACATTCTGGGCGAGTGTCTGAGAAGGTCGCAAGACTTCACATATAATATTGGATAAGAGACGATGTAGTCGCTCATAACGCCTCTAGATATTTCTTCCTGAGAGAATAATTTTTCGTTCAGCCAATGTCTCTACGATAGTTGATTCTATCACGTGTAGTTAGTTCGGGAGAGTGCCTAGTAGGACCTAACATTTATTTACTGTCCTAAAATCTTTGAATCTGCACATCTTCGTACAGTCTATCTCAACACTCATCACGCTTCACACAGTATCGCGAGTTTAAGAGGTAATTGATGATCAAGCTAATATGATATAATATCTCTGAGTTCATAGTGGTATCATGCCTCTTCGAAGTTTAGAGACAACTGGTGACATACCTTTACTTATTTTTTCACTGATTTTACTGGTTTTCTTCGCTTTGTCCCTTTTGATATGTTTGAACCTAGGTTTGATGTCTTTGTGTTGGTGGCCTCTTTGACAATATTCGTAAATGGAGGCTGGCGAGAGCCGGATTAATTCGCAACAGGCGTCGCTACCCTGCTCTCGGTAATTGAGCATAACTTGGTTTCCTCAACTGCGATAACTCACTTCTACACAGTGTATGCACTATTATTCACTGTCGTCTATTTTTAGTTTCACTCTTGTTACTATCGAGAAAATACGTTGCATTTCTCTGTCTACTCTCACGCGACGGGATCCTACACTGTATAGGTTGTGACTAATTGAAGTAACTTTCTCTGTGTTAAATACACTTTTTCATACATTAAGTACCTAAAGGTTGTTTTGTACTATGCTTCTATCGTCTCTATTAGATGACGATATCTCGAGTTTCTACTTCTTCCTAAAACTTCAGTCCTACTTCTACGAACTAGACAAATGTATCTTATAGTTATTCTCATAGTGGGGAAAGATGGACTATCAAACGGTTCAGAGTGCACATGCCTCCTAGAGAACGTATGATGTAAGTTCAAAATGGAATTAATGATTGGCTCGAGGAGACAGAGAAACTTAGTTATATGATGCAAACAGCAGGATTATTTTTTCAAGGGGTATATGATTCTCGTGTTCAAATCGGTTATAATCTAATTGGGTTTTTCTCAAAAGTGAGGTGTAGTGTGAGGCTGAATATGATGTGCATTATTAATACGCGCTATCTAGGATAATGAACTCAGAAATTGCCGGAGTAGATTAATATTTGAGAGACACTATGAAACGAACTTCGAGACGGGTGTTACTAATTAAAGCAACCACGCCGTCATGCAATATGGTGGGAGGAAACGGTAAGCCCCCAAATTCTATGATCCGCGATTCTTTTTGTTTGGTTGTCTCCTACAGATAGGTATTTATAATTGAACTCTGCATAGATCGACTTTGAGTTGAGAACGCCGAGTTTGCCAATACATTACAACAGTTGATGTCGAAGTTTATCGTTCGATGCAGATTCACCATGTCTCTTACTTCATATAGATTGCGTTCAAGATTCAATTTTTAAGTTTTTTATTATAAAATTTCTCTGATTCATCTAATTCTATACTCGAACTCTTACATAAAAATCATGCTCTTCGGTCTCCGGCTTTATAGAGGCAACACATCCAGAGGAAGAAAGCAAATGTAAGACGAGGAAAAGCGAAAGAATATAATCTCACCAGAGTACTGAGGATGATTTTTAAACCAAATAGCATCGACTATATATTAATACTAGAGCTGTAAGTATAAGTTGTAACTAAGACTATCCGTACCTGAGCCCACCCTTTATTTACGTAAATATGTAATAGGGATAAATATATGAGGTTATATATTCAGATCCTATATCTCCACAAAACTTGGCATATATGGTCAATGTATGAGTGGTGGATTAGTAATAAACTGGATACTAACATATGACTGAGAGTAGTTTATTGGTGAACCCTTAAATAGGTTCAACCTAAGGGGGAGTGATTATGCCCCGAGAGCTTAGCCGCTTAATAAACGTACCCTTTAGTTACTTATATAGCTTGTGGGGTATGAAATATGAAATATTAGAACTTAATTTTGAGGTATAAATAAAAATAAATAAATAATTTTATGACAGAGCGAAGGTCCTGTCAATCTCGATACAAACAGTTTTACCTAGGTAGGTATTGACCAACTACACGTCACCACTTAATGGGTGCTGCCCCTTACCAGTGCGCCAAGGTTCAAATTTCGTGCCTGAAAACCCATGGACGTGCTTAACCGAGTATGGGGCAAAGAGTCCGAAATTCCTTGGAGAGGAGGGGGATGTTATATTAAGTACAAATGTTTACGTCCGAGAGTAGATGGAACGAGCCTAGAGGCCTCGAGAGAGGAAAGGAGATTGAAAGATATTGCTCCACCGACTTTCTCCCCACTCGGCAGAAGGGGCGCGAGACGCTTGTTGGCCGAACCCCGTAGGACCAATGTAAACACTACTCGTCTTCTGGGTATTAGTGAGGCTCGAGAACTGCTATACGCAAGAAAGGTCTCGCAATGAGGATTGACGAGGCTCCCGGGAGTAGCGGGACGTTACTTGTTGAGAGTGTAGTAGAGATACGGATTATAATAACTGAGAGAGATGAAGACAGAGAAGAAAAAAATACAGAAGTTTATACAGTGATATTTACGCTCTTATCGACGAGTCCTGAAAATGAAACACCACAACCTACCGAGGCACAGGGGTGGTCATCCCAGGATTCGAGACAAGCAAAACATATAGAGCATATAGAAAGAAGAAAATTGCATGGAATTGTCAAACTAGAGGAATGACTAATTAGATAATGAATGAATAGGTAAAAAGATAAATAGAAATGAATGGAAAGGAATGAGAGGTAGAGACGGTATAGAATATGAGAAGTATAAGAATGAAGTTAATAGGAGTAGATGAGGATCTATTAGAGAGAAGAGAATATTTACAGTATGATAGTAGATACTAGGTCATCCGAGGTTAGCCTATGGTGCAAATTTATACAAAACGCATTTCTAAACATGCATAAATAACATTATCTAAATTATATATTTTAAATATAATACAGGTGAGATTTGATTATACTTATATAATATATAGTTATTTATAATACATAACGCTTATTATGTTCTTAAACACTCGTACATATCATCTATATGGTTGAGCATGTTTGCTCATCTTGGACCACAAGTAATGTAACTAGCACAACGAAACGCTTATAAAGTATATTGTTCAACTATAATAATGTGCTTTGTGCAGCAGAAACTTACATTTATTTCATTTTACCTTTTGATTTATTATATATATGCACAATTTTTTAAGTAATAAAACAGATTGATTAATTCTATATATATTAATTTATTGATAAATGATGTTTTTCAATCTTGTATTATGACTATTAAGTACGATAACATACATATATACTGATTTAATACTCTATTATTATATAATTTATATTTTATATAAAGTTTTATAATATTTTTAGCTCACTATATTTATATAAATATATAACTTTATAATGTTTATATGATTTTTAATTGATTATAATTTTTTAGATTTTTTTAATTTATTAATATTTTATATTTATATTTATTTATTATTATACTTATTTATTTTATATGATTATTATAATTATATATTTTTACTATACCACTTAGGTTTTTTATCTCTAGTCAAGTGTTCACATTTTTTAAATGCTGGAAGCCAATTTTTTGTATATTTATTTTTATTGAATTCTTTTTATATACATTTTTTTTGAGCTTAATTATGGATTAATTTATTATTATTATTTTATTTTTACCATTTTAATTTTCATATATTTTCAATACACAATAACATACATGCTATTTGTTCTTGAAATTATTAGGTCGGATTATCTACTTATATTATCTAAAAATTTTTTATTATATATTTCTTTATAAAAATTTATCTAACTATTTTTAATATATCTAAGTATTTTTATTTTTAGAATATTATATTTTGTGTTTTAATATTTATTTTATAAATATAAGTATTACTTTTTTTATCATTTATACTTTGGTTTAATATTATTTATATTTTACATTATATTTTTTAAATACGTTTAGTTAATTAATAATTATTATTTTTATTCTAACTTTATTTATTAACATATAATGATTTATATTATTACATTCAATTATTCTCGGTTTTCTTTTTCTATTTAAAAGCTTTTTTTAATTTCTTGATTTATTTTTTTAATTCGATATTATTTCAATTTTAAATTTTATATTTATTTCTATTTATATATGCTAATTTATTATTTTGTGTGTATAAATTTTTGTGATTTTTTTTAAAAATCAAAAACTATAATTCTTAATATGCATCGAATCCATTAATCTCAATATAAATATTTATCTAATGATCTACTAGGTGAGATCATTCTTAGTGAATAAACTCAAGGTTATAAAAGTTGTTATGCTTTGGTCAAAAATTTATTATTAATTCGCGGATTAAAATATATAAATAAAGAAAATATAATAAAAAACTCAAATATGACTACAGCACAGAAACACGTATATTATACATCCACACGCTTCCTTAGAGGAAGAATCCACATTAAGTCAAAGTATAAATATCCTAAGAGTTACGCCAACACACAATGCTCAACTAAAAAAACATAATAACTCAAACTTCAAATACTGAAATTCCACATACATATATTGGATCATTATTTTTTGATTTTTATTTTTTGAAGGTAGTGCAAGGGTCAGAGGAATCTTTAACAATAAAAATTTAGTAATAACTAGAGTTTTAAAGCCATATCCCTATTATGAAAATCGAGGAGTAATTTCAAGCGGCATAATATGTTCAGAGATCGGACTCGAGCCGACGGGAACACAGGCGCGCGACGGACGTCTTTGCCCACACTTTACCACCCATTCCTGTGACGTCGATATGGTGGAATGCGTAGCGGAGGAACCTTGAACCTCCTAGCGTTGAGACTCCATATCAAGAGTCCACAAAATTATGCAGCGGAGTAGATGAGTTCCGGATGAGAGCACTCTACACACTACACATAGAAATATCGGAAGTTGCTTGTATATTACATGGTGCCATTACCAACCGAAATATATGCCTGACGTAACAAAGTTTTACATCAATAGAAAGATATGTCCTCACACTGGCAAAAGTGCACGAGTAACCCACACTAGAGGAACTAAACATGCAATCAGTATCCAGTAGACACAGACTATAAAGCATACCTCTAATGTCCGAGAGATAATATAATCTTGAAGTATAGAACAAATAATACAAAGTCCCAAAACAAACTTACAAAACCAGTATTAATAGAAAGGAAAATCATATACTATACTATTAATTTTGCATAACCCGGAAGAAATACACGTAGCCTATTCCTTACTCCTTTTTGAACTCAGAACAATGGAAACATCTTCTCATAAATTAATTGTTAAACGGTTCTCAGTTAACAACTTGACCACAATAGTTATGTCATATAGCTAAAAAAATTATCAAAACATGGGCTAATTATCATATCAGTCTGGATCGAGATAAATATATCTCTTATATCTTAACCTTTCAGGTTTTTATTTTTCCATCTCTTATACATATACCTATATCAGTCTACAATAGAAATTCTTAACGCAGGAAAACACTAATGATGAGCTATATCCGTTTCGCTTGTAAGCATAAATAGTCCAGTTTGATCTTAGCAGGATATATTCTCTTTATAAATGTACCAGATTAATATATATACTATACTTTTTATTTATATCATATATTTGTATTATTTCCATACTATAGCTCTCGCACATAAACAAGATTTAAGGGGACGTCACGACGCATATATTACCAGACAGCATAGTAATATCGATAAACCTTATTTCTGTCCCACTGTTCAGACTGCAACTATTGAGTTAGCTTATAACTTAGATGTACAATAGCTGATTGTATGTATAAGCAGTTGAAAGACACGGAATAAATTTAACATAAGAGAATTTTAACCAGCTCACCTGACGCTAATATGCTTTACAAACTTTTATGTATACACTAAGTCAATTGCATAATAATTTATAAGGGTAAGTGATGTTAGTATAGTGTTGTGTGTGTGTGCATTATGGTCCCGTGTGAAATTGTGTTGTGTGGGTGTTCTGCTGGTGTATGGTGTTGTTGAAGTTGTGTGAAACATAAATATAAAATACTATTAAGTTCTATTTACAATCAAAGTTAGGTTCAGCTTGATACTGTACTTTTTTATTTTCATTTTTAATTTTCGTTTAAAATTTTAGTTAAAAAATTATTTTCTGTTTTTGGCATCGTAAAAATAACTATGCGCTTTGATATTGAGATTTTTAGACGGCACTAAAATTGATTCAGTTGAAACAAAGTGCGAATAGGTTCGTGTTTGCTGTATATATTCGGAGAGTTTGAGCCGGACACACTCGTCTGCCTATGATCCATAGTATTGGCACACTTATTAGATTTAAATGATAGCAGTTTTTTACGGTAGCTATTAAGGTGTGGGTCAGGTTTTAGTTCGTATATGCAAATACATAATTTTCTTAGTTATATCAATGTTAGCTTTATTGATGTGGTAAACCTTATTACGTATTAGAATGTATATTCGTCACTAGAATACTAGATATAATGATATAATTATCCATTGTTGTTATATAGATTAATTTTTATTATGCTTAATGCTATCATGTGTCTATCTATGTTACAGGTTAACATATATAAATATGGAGAATTAATTAGGCGTATCAAAAAAGGTAAAGAAATTATATAGTATAGAGCTACGTTTATATTTAGTAGTGCAATGTTAGTATTCTTTTACTAGGGTGTTAAGTATTGGTGTGAGCTTAGTATTTAATATGTTACTAGTTTATTATTTGGGCCCTATTAAGGTATGCTTTAGGTTGTCTTTGTACATTATATTTATCTTTATAGTAATTAGGTATGATGTACTATGTTATGTACTTTATTTATATAATGTGAAACTTTGAGTTACGTCAGCATAATATTCGTTATGATTATATACAGTGTATAATAGACTTATGATTTTTATGTTTATTGATTAAATCCAAAATCATCCTATGAAAACCTCAGAGGAACAAGTATGCTAAAAGAGATCACATAATAGAAGTAGTTCCACTAGTGGAGAGTGAATAGAGAGTGACAAGGTGAAGTTCGGATCAGGCTGGGGATGTGTATATGTGTATTTTGATTATTTTTATTCATTAGTATTTACTGAATTATTATTATTATAATGTATTGTATAATATTATTATTATTATTATTAAATATATCGTTATTATATAATTATATATTTTATTTAACTGTAAAAATTAAACATATTTATTATTTTTAATTTTTTTGATTATAATCAATTTATTATTAGACAAATAGAATTAATTTCACATTATTAATCTATAATACGACACTTAAATAGATATTTCTACATCAATATCGCGAAAACACTATGGAGTGTAGTACAGGTTGAGAGTTGGCTTAAATTTACCTTAGATCTTATCTGCACTTTAGGGTATGTTTCAGTTAAAACGTGAGCATTTTACTTATATATGTGTTATACACCGAATATTTTAACTTAAATATAGTTATCAAAACAATAAATAAAGTATAAAAAATTTACTCAAAACATAAGATCGTGGATTTCACTAAAGAAATAAAACACTAAAAATTACATTAAATAAAATTCTATCAAATATTTTCTACGAGTTGTGTCACTTGAATCAGGATTACCGGATCGTGAAAAGCCGCTAAATGAAAATAATATTTTAAGAAATTATCATATAAAGGTTAAGTGACGACTAAATTCTTAAAAAATAAAAAATAAAATAAAATTTAGAATAGTACATTTAAACTTAAGTTGCATGTGAAATGAAAATTTATATAAAATTTAGTTAGAATAGTAATTTAAATAAAAAATAAAAAATAAAAAATGAAAATTCAGGAAAGTGATTAGCAAGAAAAGTCATGATGTTAAAAAAGTTAACTCATGGTTTATAAATGCTAAATAAAACTTATATAAAAATAATGCCACAAAATGAAAAAATTAAAAATCTTAGAAAACATGATATAAAAAATTAAACATAGTAATAAATATTATAACTTTCAAAAAAAAAAAAAAGTTAGAAAACAAAAAAAAAATGAAAAAAAAAAAATAAAAAAAAAAAAAAATAAAAAATAAATAAAAATCAAATTTTACTGTCAATTAATAATTTGATAATATAAACGATAAAAAAATCAAAAATTAAAATGAAGTTAAAAAAGTGCTAGGTCGTGGCATAAAAGTGGCACCAGGTAAATGACTGATTAGTAAACAGTAATACTGTATGTTTTCGACTTAAGGAAAAAAACATATATTAAGTTAACTGTTTTATTAAAAAGTAAAATGTATAAAGTTTTTGTCAATTAACATTTTAGAAAAAATAAAGGATTATCTATGTTCAAGATGCAATGCGAATTTGACGATAATGTACATGTTAGAAATCAATAAGGCGTTTATGTAAACAGTAATGATCTTGTACTTATTCTAAATGAAAATTGTCTTATTAACAGTCGGCACCGCAAATTGTTTGCTCCAGCACACCGGTGCCAGTATCTACACCTATAATCACTCAGCCTCATGCCTCGCTACTTCATTCTTTCTTCCTTCTTCCTTCCTCCTTCCTCCTTGTCCTTCTTCTTCTTTCTTTCTTCTTCTGCTTCTTCCTCCTGTTCTTGCATTCCATGCATTTGCTTTTCTCTTTTCAAACTGGAGACCCCCCCTCCGGTGGGGTCTCAGGACTCCGAAACCGAATCCGAACTCAACTCGCGTCTCCAAATCCGACTCCACTCCGTCTGCCGTCTCCTTTTTTGACTCCGTCTCCCTTCAACCTTTCCTCTGAGTTTCAGTCCCTTCTACGATCATTTTTAATTTTTACGGGGCAGCGTCCCCCCTTCCAGGGGAGACGCAGAGAAACGTAATCTCGTCTCCGACGAGATTGTCATCATATAACTCACATCAAAATTTCATTCCGATACGCTTAAGCCCAACCTGGTTTTTCAGGACGAATTTGACCTATGGCGCTAAGGGAGCAGCACCCCCTTAGGGGTGACCTAGGGTCCCCAAAACTCGCTTGTGGGAAATTGACAGACCTTCCGGTCTGTCAATCCTCCACATTAACTTAATATTTCATTCATTGCCAAAAGGGCATAAACGCGAGCGTAGCGGCTAAGCTCTCGGGGGTCAGCACGCCGCTTAGGGGATGGACCTATGGTCTCCAAAACTCGCCTTTGATCAAGTTTTATCGCAACACACAATGAAGCCAATATGCCCAAGCTTTTTTGAAAGCGATAACACGTCTCTTTTATTCATTCATATCGAAAAGGGTGGCAGTTCGCGGAAGTGGTACACTTACTACAGCGATTATAATCGTATGTTAATTATTGTAATTATTTTCTTTTCGTTTACATTTTTTCTGTGTTATAAACCACCCAGAGCACGTAAGTAAGACGATTTAAAGATCGATATAGGGTTATCGATTCCAACAGATAAAAATCGATTGCAACCGTCCAAAAATGTTTCATCTTATCGATCATTTTAAAACTTCTTAGGAAACCAAAAAACCGCCCTACTTTGGAGGGCTCCGCCCCCTTTCTGGTGTGGGTAAAAAACCTCTTGAGTTCAGGCTCAAAATCTCGGAATTCGGTCTTCCAGACTTAAATTCGTCTCACCGACCTAGAAACCTGTACTTTAACACATCGACTAGCCGAGATGCATATGTTGCAAATGTTGCTTGCAACATTTGCAAATTTGCAACATTCTGGCTTGTGACCTTTAGCAGTTAACATATTAGTGATGGCTCTTAACTACTTAATAATATATACTATATATAATATATATATATTATATAGTATAGTAATATATATATATATATATATTATATATATATAATATATATATATATAATATATAATAATTATATATATATATATATTTATATACGCCCCAGTCGGTCGCTCACCTTAATAGTGGTTGGAGGGGCTCTCTGGGATGCTGTGTGGCGGGATATACGGATATACCCCCCGCCTTTCAGCGTCCTAGAGCGAAGAAGCGATTCCCCCTTCCCTCACAGAAGAGCAGAGAGTGTAGAATTGACGCAATGACACACCTTCCTTCGGAGGGGGCATCGTGGCGTGAGTTTCTGGTGCGTTGAAGGGGCGTGTGAGCCGCATAACTGTGTTCGTGATTCGGTTGCACACGACCACAGCACTAGGTTTGGGTCTTTTCCACTGACCCCTCTGGAACATCTATAATAAGAAGGACTTCCCCCGCCACTGGTTAGCGGCGGTTTCCTCGCCGGGCACATAACCCCTTGCAATAGGGCTGACCCCCCATGAGGGGGGACCCCCTTTTAATATAATATACCACATGGATAACCGTTACGAAGCCTTCGGAAACTGATGGATTTAAAAATTCCCGAACCTGGACCGATAAATGGCACTTTCTCTTTTGAATTGCACTTCGGACATTGATGCCGTGACATGGAGTATGCTTCACACATCTGGAATGGATCTACTCGCCTGTCCCCGGCGATCAGTCGCCTGGCAAGCACTCTGCACCCAGGTGCTCAAACGATCGGGGCAATCCCGGCAAAGGTGCCCCTCGTCACTGTCGTTCTCATTCGTCACTCCATATGCTAGCAAACCCGCTTCCAGGAATTGGCAGATTCACACTCAATTCCCGATGTATCAATACTGCGATCACACTAACCAAGGACTCCAAAAAGCTCTTAACTGAGCGAACTATGATATCCATTTTTACTGATAGATAATACGCACTTGAAAAAGTTTTAGGCGTTGAAGACCCTCCAGTCACCTTAATGAGAAATGGGTCCATTCTCGTACAAGCTACTAACCGAAATCCAAAGTTCCATCTGGTCATCCTTAACGTCTCTCGCAGATATTCCTCTTATTTCTACTCCGATGAAATAAGAAACACATCTTAAAGGCACAATTTACTGTTATGAACAGAAGACGAAGATACAGCGCTGTCATCATGGAAAATCTCCAAACAGAAAGAATTTTCCGTTACAAAACGTTTATAGATTTCCCCCTGTCGGACATTCCTGACAAAACCAAAATCTTTCGTTACATGCTTAACCTTTTAATACCAACTCCTTATCCACCTATAAAGGTAAAAATAGGGTTTACAAGCCAACAGTGTTCGCACCGTTTTTGTTCTACGCCACCAGACGTTGCTTTTAAATGTGAAACCGGTTTGGCTCCATCCCCTCTCCGAAAATGACTGGTAGGGGACGGAATGACATATGCCCGCCCAGTCTGCGGAGAATTATTCCACACACAATCCCTGTGAAAATACCCCTAACTGTAGAAACCTTGTGGAGGACCTCACAGTGCTTCTTCTTTCAAATGCCCATTCTTAACTGTTTGAAACAGGAGTTTTGGAATTATGTAACCATAACACAAAATGAAGCAGGAGTAGATGCCATACGCCAGCTTGATGAAAATATCCTACAAGACCGAAGCGATCCTACGCCACAATCACTGCGCCCCACTCCTCAGCGTGCTAATCCACCACACAAACTCATCTCAGCAGACTCCCTCCCCAAATCCCAGCCGAAACTTCAGGCCAGCTACTGTATCCTATATGCCTGTATTGTCCCCGCCACCGACTCCTCAAATTGGAAAAAAGCAGCCCTTGACTCAATCTCTTGTCCAAATGAAAGCATTAACACCCTAACTCCCGAGTACTTAAAACCTTCAACAAACGCAGCAATGAAACGCGAGCTGGTTTCAAATCCCAACACAAATCTTTGGAAACACATTCTTTTCAAGACACACTGTCCCATGCCACCCAATGAGCTCTCCAAACTTATGTAAGAGGACTGTCTCTTTTTTGTCCCTTGATTCGCCTCCCACCGTTACTCTCTAATTCCTGAAAAAGATGTCCCCAACGGCAAAGAAAAGAAAATAATCCGCCAACGGCTAAAGATTAATTTCGTTAAGTATAAAGCGTCCGAATTTCTAACAAAAACACACTAACCCCAAACGTAACAAATGTAACTCAGAAGAAACCTCGCCATAAGTCCACTCAAGGGACAAAAGCAACTAACTTTATAGATTGTACCCCAAGCAATCGCAGCTATCGGACAGCCTACCATGAACCCTCTAATAGGTTTTTGCAGATAATTCTAGCTCTTCCGAGTCTTCCTATAATTCTTCCTCTGAATTTCCCATCTCAGCACTCCCCCAGGGATTCTCTATTTCTTAACAGATGAAATGGAAAACAGCTCCCAAATGGAGCTTCGATGTGATGAACGCACTCTCATTTCTATACTTTCCCTTGCTCTAGTCCGAGTAATGGGCGAATTGGAATGACTAGTCCAAACGCAAAGCCCGCAAGCGCTCTAAGCGCCTCTGGTTCTATTGAGGCATGAAAGGGAGACCCAGAAGTTCCCCATTCCTAACTTAAATCGTCCAATCTCCCAAAAATCACTCGCCACGACGAATTATTAGCAAAGTCTCCAGTTCGGACCCTTGTCATCCACACGAATCCCATATTGGAACCCTTTATCGCGACCCCAACCCCTTCTCAAAAAGATAACACCTTCCGGTAACATCTTCCTTCCCGGCAGTTCGCCAATGGAAGTAACTCCAACATTCTTTACCATCATTTTCTGAATCTGCTTTAACTTGGCAGATACTGATTTCCACTCCCATTGATAAACACGAGCATTTTGGTAAGGGGGGCCCCCAAAAAAAATATTTTATTTGGTTGCTCTCTATTGACCAAATCAAATCCACATAAAATAACGTTGGACTTGGTTGAACACTCAACTTATCTCGCTTCTGGGAAACCCCTTTTCCAAAAGAAGTCGCAAACACAAATCTCTGGTGTATAATTTTTTTTACCACCAGGATTTGTTGCTACTTCTCGTCGAGATCCACGTCTCACCTTTCCTCTCCATCTGAATCTACCTCCAATGCTACCCCTAGTCACATAGAGACAATAGGTCTCAAAAAGATCATCATCATAACCATTTTACAACAATACAGCCTGGGCCTGATCTCTTAAGAATTTTCGTGGTAACCTATTCTAATTTTGAAGAACACTTGTTCAACTATAAACATATGTACACGAAAGTGCATATGTTTGCAAAAGAAACTTCGACTATGTCATCGTGACTTCTTTCAACCGTCGGAATATAAATCGCCCTAATCTCATAGAAAGAGGTGACAATGATTAGGGAGGTGCGGAAAATACTCATTCATAAATCTGTCCCCTAATCTCCGTCCCTCCTCAAACTAAACTTCATGCAGTAGGCAGCACGAATTCATTTGTCTACCGACCTTACTATCTGCTCAGATATACTTTGGCTCCGAGTAGTGATATTTTCTAAGGTCGACTTAGTTGATCTTTTTAAACACCTCCCTACTCCGGTTGTTTACACTAGGAGACTTCAAGCTCCGCCACCCCTTATGGGGCCGACTATGTCACTTCATCTAAGTTCAATATCCTTGTAGATCTATCCTAACCCCCTTTATCCTGGGATGCCTTAAACACAGGACTCCCTACATATGAACGTCTAGATACACACACCTCTTCTCTGTATTGGATATTTTTCCCTTTGTTCCCATCCCCTTATGGATCGCTTTACTGGTCCCGCTTTGATTATTCATACGGCAGTGACCATTACCCAAATAGCTTTAAATGAGCTTGTACCTAGCCCAATGTTTAAAAACCCAATTCTAGCTGTCGTTACGACCCGAGCGAGTGAGGGCTCCTTTTTATCAAGCCACAGCTATCCACTTTCTCCCTTCAATAACCCGTTTTCGACTGTAGATGATGCATTTCGCTTTTTCCAGCAAGTCGTCCTTTCGGCAGCGGAGGCTTCCATTCCGCAATCCTTTCCCGCATGGGCAAGCCGGTCGCAACCCCTTGGTGGTCTCAAGGTGCGCACAAGCTAACCGCGAAAAGACGAAGAAACTGTACAGGCAATACAAAAGGCCCGTACTACCCCAAGAAACATGATATTTTTAAAGCAGCTGCGGCAGATCTCGGCGAATTAATCGTCCAACGCGTAAACAATTTTTCCGAACTTACATATCGACTGTTAACTCCACAACTCCCCTTCTTTTAGTGTGGAAAAGTTACACAGAAGAATATCTCTTCGCTCCATCCCACAGTCTCCGTTATGGGCGATATATGTTACGCTCCTGCTGCTGTAGCGAATGCATTAGGTTATAGTTTCACTAGCCACTCGATCTTCCGCTCTTCTGAGCCTTTCAAAAATTGAGAACTAACACTGCAACTGCCACCCCTTTTCGATATGAAAGGAATAGAGTTATCGATAATTCAAAACTTGGCATTGGTCATTGTGTGTGATAAACTGATCAACAGGCGAGTTTTGGTGACCGTAGGATCACCCCTAAGGGGGTGCTGCCCCCGAGAGCTTAGCCGCTACCCTTGTTACTGCTTGTGGGATGAATGAATATTAGACTTATGTGGAGGAT
>JABUQX010125901.1:0-2500 GCA_015478945.1 Trachelipus rathkii
TTAGAAACGGCAGAGTATTAAGAAGAACACATTCATTTTCTGGGAAGTGCTTTTGAGGACATTGCTACAAGTAAAAATCGTCAGGAAGAAAATGGGAAGATATTGTCTATAGAAACATCAAACCAAGTGGAAACTGATCAAGGAGAAAAAAAGTTTTTAAAAGCAAACGTAGAGAAGCAGCAGTGAGAGAAAACAACATGAATTTGAAAATACTATTCAAACTACGGTGGATAAATTATTTTGCAGCACCACTCATGGAACGAAAATCGATGCTGATCCACTATTTATGGTGGAAAGAAAGAAAAGCTCTTTATTCTGATTGCATCTTACCTTGAATTAGCTAGGAAATATCTCTCTGCACCACCTTCAAGTGTATTTACGAGAGAATGTTTAGCAAGCAGGAAAATATTTAATACAAGTTAAAAGAATCGTCTTTTTCCAACACTATCTGATCAGCTCCTGTTTCTTCACCATAATTTAAGAGCATTTGATTTTAAATATTAGAGGATGGTTACCTAAATAGCCAATCATAAGCTATTAATTTCCTTTTGCTAACTTTGTATTTAACAATATAATTGAAATATCTCAAAAAATACTATGTATTGTGATACTTTATGCAGTATCGATAACAGCTGGTGCAGGCACTTTATATAATATATATATATATATATATATAGTATATTTATTGTAAATTTATATATGACTCAAATATATTATTTATTTATTTCTGAAATTTAGATTATTATATTGTACATTATATATAGCCATAACTGATAGTTTATATTATAGTAAATAGTTACATATTATATGGTTTCAAATGGTTTGGTTGTGTTAAAACTGAAAAGCAATATAAATAATTAGATTAATGGATAATCTATCATAATTTATCATCCTTTTGGTGCTGATTTATGTGATTGTTAGTTTAAAAGTTACTGTTTACCAATTTCAGTGTTACTAATTTGTATTATTGTTCTTATATTCCTTGAACGATTTACTATGGTCCTTTTTATTTTTGTTAGGAGTTGCTTTGTCTGCAGGAGCAATCTCCCTTTTCTGACTTTATTAATGATGAGGAAAGTATCTCAAACCCTTTCAGTTATAATGGTATTCATTATTATTATTATTATTGTAGTTATTAATATAGTTATAGTTATTAGTTTGACTTAATATTACCACTACAATAAATATTCAAATAAAATATTAAATATTAAATAAATTTTTCACACTCTTTTTTTTAGTCAGTTTTCTTAAAATAAATTTATTTGCATTATTTATGTCTATTTATTAATGTCAATGAGTATCTATAACTATTTTTATTTTTTCAAACTATCAGACACAGGATAGATCTCCGGCCGGGAGAAAAGCCGGAGACTAGTGGTTTCCGGCCGGAGTCCCCGGAGATCTTTAAAAATGGCCAGAGCCGGTTCAGCCGGAGATCTTCTTTGTGCTTATACCCTGTCAATATATATATATATATTATATTATAGATTATATAATATTGTCTATATTATAGTATATATATTATATATAACTAGTACTAATTATATATTATATATATATATACCGGTATAGGATATATATATTGGATTATTTAGTATATATATAATTATATATATATATATACCTCCATAATATAAACAATATATATATTAAACTTACTCTTTCATTTTTTATTTTTAAGCTTCAAGAAATTAACTACTGTTTTCTTTTTCAAATAAGTAGAAATTTTTAATCTATTTTTATTGCGATTCCCCTCTAATATTTTTAATATTTTGATTTTTTTTTTTCATTTTATACTCATTTCTCCACCCTAAAAATTGTATTTTTGGATTAAGCGTTTACAGTTATATTAATATGTTAAATTTCATTGAAAATTTTTCAGCCTGCTTGCAATCTGAAAGGTCATATATATGATATTATATAATATTTATATACTATATATATATATATATATTATATATATATATATATATATATATATATATATATATATATATAATATTATATATATATAATATATATATTATATATATATATATATAATAGGTATATATATAATATATATATATATATATATTATATTATATATGAGCTTTATTAAACAAGGAAACAATAAAAAATTTTACCTTTGTAAAGTTGATAAAACTAAGAAATAAATTTTATTATCCAAGGGAAAAATCACGAAATAAGAGATTATAGTTATTTTAAATTAATATATGTGAAGGCTCATAAAGTTGATTTTGTGTACTTTTAATTATGTCTTGAATGAGATTTTTTTTTTGTTTTCCAAATTATTTTAATTTTTGGTTAAATTATTTTTTCCCATTACATTATTTTTATTGAGATTACATAACCACTAAACAATACCATAGATAAATGCACGGCAGGACCGCTTGCTACAGCGCTCGCTCCAAATGCGACCTGCGCTTGAGCAGTGCCGTGTAACAATTTACTCGCGTTGTGCATGCGTATGTTGTATATGTATTTAATGTAAATATAA
>JABUQX010125901.1:7500-24204 GCA_015478945.1 Trachelipus rathkii
GTTGCGGAGTCGCAAGGTTTGGGATGGAGCCGGAAACGGAGCAGGAGCAGAAAAAGGCTGCGGAGCCGGAGCCGGAAGCCGGAGCCGGAGGCGAAATCTTATGTGGATGTCTCTGAGAGCCGGAGCCGGAAATCGGCAGGCAAAATTTTGCGAGGACTTGTGACCGGATTAGCGGTAGTCGAGCCGGTGGCAAAAAAAGACGTTTGCTCCGGCTCCGGCATGTACAAAATTAAGAGTAATTATTTATTTGATTACTACAGGTTATATAATATATATATTTATAGTACTATATATATATATATATATATTATTATTGATATATATTACGTAGATATATATATATATACTATATAAGTATATATATATATATATATATATTATATATATTATATATATATATATTATATAATATAATATATAGATTAATATAATATTATATATATAATACTATATATATATATTAATAGTATAATATATATATTAATATAATATATTATTATATATATAATATATATATATATAATATATATATACTATATATATACTATATATATATGGTAGTATATATATATATAATTGAGAAGATCACCTTCAATCCTTAGATAGAGTTCTATAGTTTGGGACATTGAGTTAAAAGTGTTTTTTCCTGATTAAGCGGATAGATATAGTATATATATATATGATAATATATATATATATTATATAATAATATATATATATATATATATAGATATATATATATATAAATATATATATATAATATATATTTATTTTCTTATTTTTCAGAAATCTGTTTATTTTTATTTATGTGTTCAACAACCTAAAAAAGGCTCTATACTTCTTTAGGTAACTTATTAATTAAGTTTATTATCCTTAAAAAAATCATGTCAACTAACCAAAATCGAAAACACCTTATATGTATTTGAATATTTTATTCTCTCTGAAGATAAAAAGTACTTACATTTGTCAATTAATACAGCTGATGGGGAAACAGTCAATTCGATCATGATTTTAAAGAGTTTACCAAACCACCGTTACTCATGGGGGCACAATTCATCTACTGGATCCTTTAAGATTTAATAGCGACATTCTAAAATGCTCCTTCATCAAATATTGCTGAAATTATGTGTAAAAGAAAGGTGAAGAAAAAGCTGTTTACAGGATGAACCTATTATTTTGTTATTTACAAATTGTTTAATTTCGTTAATTGTTAAAACTTGTTCTGTCTATGTTCATAATATGATAAAAAATTTTTACATTATACTATAAACTGATTTTTAAATCGTTTTTGGGATAATTTGAAAGACCACAACGTTTTTGCATAAGAGTAGTTATAATCATTTTCTAATAATGTAGCTTTTACGTAGCTTACCAGTTTTCTCGACCGGGTCGATAAGATATTCGAAAAACAGTTGCTAGGGGAAAAGAGGTTAAGCAAAAATAAACTTTAAAAATTCCTAAAGGTGGACGGCTTTCTGGTTACCATTAAAAAGGTGATACTTGGAGAAAACTAAACTGGTTGAAAAGGCTAAGATTAGTTTTGCTTAGTAATATTAGACCCTCTGTGGGCGGTGGAGATAAAAACATATATTAATAATACGTTTGCATGTAGAGAAGATAGCAAATCGCAACTTTCACAATATATCCGAGAACTTCTTATTGACGTTTTTAAAGATTTCGAAATAATAAGAGGCAAGTATCTAGCTTAGTTTACAGATATGCGCGCATTCATAAAACAACCTTATCAGTAGATTGAAAAATTAGAATAAGGACAATGAGGAATGAGGAAAGGGAAGCTGGACCTAAATGGTGATATGATTTTATTGGAATGTCAAAACGAAAGAAATGTAATAGTTGTTTTTCAGATGGCTCATAAAACTAGTGATAAGGACTATGTTCCGATTGACATTAGTGTACATTTCACACATGAAAGGTGGTGGAGTTCACCTGTTATGGTGATGCAGCCCGCTGTGATTGTGGCTCCGCACATACTCATCCAGCTAAATTTCTTATACGCAAGGCGAAACAAACAGCAAATGCAACGCGAATCCCAATATCTAATGGAATTCCTAAAGCGGGCAAGCTGGAAAGTTTCATCTTATAGAGTGCAGGAGAATATAAAGTTGGTAGAGAAAGTACATGTTCTTATCTTGCTCGACAACGGCTTTTGCAACTAATAAGGACGCATGATTGCATGATGCCTTGCCGGTACTCCTGAACCTTTCTCTCTCCGATAGCTCCCATGGGGAACAATCGAAACACTCAAAAATACCTATCAATCAGACAGTCTGAAAACTGCTCTCAGAATTTTTTTGTATATTTTTATGTAGAGAATGGATTTTATCAAATACATAAATTCAATAGAAAGAAGAGGAAATTAATGTGTTTAACATGAAAAACGAAATATTTGTGTCAGTCCATTATTTTGTTTGGTCCACTTAGTTTCTCTCAGTGGATCTTCTCGTAGTAACTGTAAGATCTGATATAAAATAAGCCTAGGAAATGCTCTTTAAAGTGACAACTAGGATCTTGTAGCTGAATAATACTATCGAGAAAACTGGGTCGGATCAGATAGTTCAGCAGATTCAGGAATCCTCCCTTGTGGTATCTTGTCAAGATGAAGAGTAAATTTTGACCAGTTGTGGTTCATGCGGAAAATGAGAAATTAAAAAAGACAAGTAGAGACCAGTAAAAATCCCAAAGCAACTTACTCAAAATTTGACAGTAATTATACAATTTAGAATTAAATAATCATTAGACGAACTGATAAGGATGAACGGGCAATTGAAAGTTAACAGTTAATTAAGGAGTATTTTCCCTATATGATGTGCGCCTAAAAAATTGTTTAAACTTCTCCTATGATGAGTCAAAGCTGAATTTTGATTATCCATCACTAGATCAGGTTTGTGCTGGTAGCTTATTTTTTGCTTTAAAAAATAATAAAAATTGCATTTAGGAGATCGCTAATGGAGATTTTATTGAAGAAGTATTATTTCTTATAAAGGAAGATGTTGTTTTAATAAAGGGATCTGTAAAACCATGCCTAAGAGCGGGCAGTTCAAAAGGGAAATTATTTAAAGATTTAGGAAGAAAGTGATATATTAAATATTTTTTTAAAATAAAAAATTTTGAATAAATCAGTACTTACGTTTCAGCAGTCATATGTTCAAAGTGAAACTTTAAACTGTTAAGGTGAGTACACTGAATATATAATTTTTACCGTGAAATTAAAAAAGATAAAAAAAATCTTTTTTAGTAATAATATTTATTATACCGTAGGAATGTACCAGGCAGTTGGTCATCGAATTCGAATAAGAGGATATTGCTATTAAATTTAGAGACAATGTTTGAATTTATTTTTTTCGTGTATTCTAATTAAACAATCATTCATTTTATAAAATGATTTCTGTTTTATTTATTTCTAAAAGTTATAAAGAATGTCATTAACAAACATTCAATTCATCATATCATAAAAATTTTGTAACAGGAGAATAATGAATTGCATACTTTGTAAATGGAAAAGGAATTTATTAAACTAGGTGAGCGGAGCCGGAAGCCGGACCGGACACTGCTTAAAATTACCGTAGCCGGGAAAGCCGGAGTTGGAGCCGAGCAATTTTAAAATAGAGTCGGAGCCGGAGCCGGGGAGTCGGAGCCGGGTAATTTTAAATGCTGGTGGAGCCGGAGCGGAGTCGGAGCCGGGAATTTTTAAAATGATGGAGCCGGAGCCGGGAGTCGGGAGCCGTAACAAAATTTGCCAGACTCCGCAGGCCCTGGTATAATCATAGGTAAATATATATATATACTGATAATTTATTTTTAGTTATAGTAGTATTAATTAATATATCATACATATATATACTATAGTCATAAATCTATTATACATTGATATCTTCTATACTCAATGTTATAACAGAGATATATTTAGGATATACTATTGAGTATATAATAAGTATATAGTATAAAGTGATATATAGTGTATGATATTAGCTATATATGATATAGTAATGAATATAATACTATATATGTAATAATATGATATATATACGTATATAAATATATATATGATACTAATATACGATAGAAATTAGATGTAGATTAATATTGTATACGAATATTATACTATATTATATATATATATATAGAATATAATATATATAATATACAATTATATTATATATTACTTATATTTATTATTACATTTTAGTATTATGAAATTATACATATATATTAGATAATCGGTAAGGCTGTAGTATAGATATATATGATATACTATAGTTATTATTATATTATACATCTATAATTTTATATACTATTTTATATCACTATTATAACTATAGAGGATGGAATATAAGTTATTATATATAATATATATATATATATATATATGAAGTGCTTAGGTACAGCCCGAAACAATGGAATTACTCCCATCGAACATATGAAGTGTAAACTCCAATTACAAAAATGGCTCGATCACTGTACACTATCACAAAATTTTTGATACTAATAAATTGTTTCTTTTAGTCAAATAATCAACACAAAAAGTTTATTTCTTATATAGAAAAGGTGTTGTTAACATCACCTTCTATCGTCTCTTGCTCACACTTATGCTGACGACTATACAATTAATCATTCCTTTCATTTTAAAAGATATCCCATTCAGCAAAAAATGTTAATGCTACTTTTGGGAAATGGCCTTGGAGCAACTGATCTCTGTTATTCCTCGTATCTCCAGTTAGGGGAAAACAAAACATTAATGTTTTCAAAGTCTTAAAAGCAAAGTTCCGTCATATATCTAATTGACATAAGCTTTCACACCGATTCAAAGTCTTATTTGAAAACACACTAATAATGACTTCATCTCTCCTTATCTTTCTTGGTATTTTTCTGTTTTTTTTTCAATCTTTCTTTGCAGGATCACATTATCTCTCACACCAAACAAGCTTCTAAGAGATTGGGTCTTCTGAGCCTCCTTCCAAACTCCTTCTGACCACCACAGTTACTTGCTATGTACAGGACCATTATTTATCAATGTAAAGTGTGTGCATCATATAACTGGGTGATTATAGACATAAAACTCTCCTGGAAAAGGTGGAGTCTAGGGATTATCAACTACCCTGCTCTCACTGACTCTCTTCAAACCCTTTCGACCCTTTAAACAGTTGCATCACTATTCTCTCTCTTTTCTCTCTCTCTCTCCAGACATCTCTTGAGGAAGGTGGAGTCTAAGGGTTTGTGAAATTCTTCTTTTCACAGCAGCTTCTCATTGAGAAGGTGGGATTCAAGGGATTCTGGAGAATTGTCCCTCACGTCCACTACTTCACATTAGGCATGAAGCACTAGAAGTGGAGTCTAGGGATTCATCCTGGAAAGAATAGAGTTCCGTAATCACACATGCATGCTCTCCTTGAGAAGGTGGAGTCCAGGGATTTCTGGAGAGGTTCCCTCTCACGCAGACTTCTTTCGGGCTTGAGAAGTGGAGTTAGGGATTCTGGAGTAGGGTGTCCGCTCGGAGCGATCTCAGGCTTCACTATCGAATACTTGAGAATGGGTGGAGGTCTAGGGAATTTCTGAAGAGGGATTTTCGTCAGCCTATACAACACAAATCTAACATAACCATTGAGAGCAAGCTCTCTTGAGAACGAGCGGAAGTCTAGGATATCTGAGAAAGAAGGATTCCGCGAGCTGACGCAGACGCTACACTTCACATCTAAGAGAGAGTGATGGAGTCCTAGGGATTTCTGAAACCGAGTTCCGCTCAAAGCAGCCTTCTGCCTTGAGAGTGGAGTCTAGGGATTTCTGGAGAGAGTTATCCGCTACTACGAGCAAGTTATTCACTTGCGAGAAAAGTAGGTGAAAATCGTATGTAGAAGATTTTCGAGAGGTTTCAACGTCTGATACACACCATAGAGCAGCTCTCCTTGAGAGGTGTGAGTCCTAGGGAATTTCAGAGGAGAAGTTACGTTCTAAGAGCCAAGTCAGCCTACTCGCGCTTAGAGCAAGGTGGATGTCCTAAGGGATTTCTGGAGAAGGTTCGCGCTACGCCCAGCAGCTCTCCTTCGAGAAGGTTGGAGTCTACGGCGATATTCTGTCAAGAGATTCCACGTAACGCAGCTCTCCTTGAGAAGATGAGTCTAGGGATTTCTGGAGAGGTTCCGCTCAACGATAGCAGCTCTCTTTGAAAGAAAAAGTGCGAAGTCTAGGGATTTCTGCGATGAAAGTTTCCGTTCTCACGCAGCTCACCTCCTTGAGAAGACTGTGGAGTCAAGGGATTTCTGGAGATGTTTCCTTCTCACTGTTTCAAACATATCTCTAACCATATCATTGTTAGTTTTTACAGTAACATAGTAACAGTTTTAAAAAAAATTTATCAATAACCCTACTCCCCTAGTAATAAAGGTGGGAAGTCTAAGGACTTCATTCCAGTCTCCACCAATGTTTCTTCCCTATACTAATCAAAATTCATTGCTTTTAACTCTCCTCCATTCATTTCACCTCTCCAAATCGGATTATTGCCAAATTTGAATAGAAAACTTAAAAAGAATTACATTAAATTAAATTAATACCCCCATTAAGCACAAGCACACACGTTTTAAAATAATCAGGAAATATAACCAAATAAAGTTGACGCGAGCACCGGAATTTTTGCGCAGCCGCAACGCGCCCGTATCCAGTTTAAAGCACACACCGCACCGAACCGTATCCTTCTGTTTCGAATGAGCACAGCACTTCCGCACCGCAACCGAAACTCTATAATTTTATAAATCGCACCGCACTGATATTGAATTTGTGTGGTCGCACCGACCGCACCGCACCGGCATTCGGCACCGCACCTGATACGTCGGCCAAACCCTAATATCAACACAAGGAAAAAAAGGATAACATCACTGAAAATACCGTTGCTCAACCGGTAAAGCGACAGAGTCGCAGGGCCAAGGGCCCTGGGTCGATTCCAAAGCTACACAGAGGTATATTTCTATGCGTAAGACACAATATGCACTAAGAGATTCCACTCAACTACTAAATAACGGAGGACTATGACCCGTGAGAGTGTCAACACTTATCTAAAAACATAACGCACTAAATAATAAAAGTAAATTAATAAATAATGTAAGAATAATATAATAATATAATAATAAATAATAATAAAAATAATAATAAGACGAAGGGAATCTTCTAGAAAGAAGTTCGCTTCATTAGGATACGCAAGAGGAAATCGAACTGCATGACTCCTCAACACGCGAACCGATTCATTGGCTTGATTGAATAACTCCGCTTAGAGTACACAGTCAACATGGACTACTCTTATCATCAACAAAAATGGTTCGAATACCAAGAGTTGTATGCGTGGTGTGTGTGTGTGTGTGTGTGTGGTGTGTGTGTGGTGTGTGGTGTGGTGTGTGTGTGTGTGTGGGTGGTGTGTGTGTGTATGTGTGTCCAATAATTAAATACCTTGAAATAAATACTTAACTCTATCGTAAAGTTTTTGATTTTCATATTGATTTAATTATAGTTTTATTATTATTATTTTATTATTATTATATAACTCATATATTATTAACTTATAAATATTATTATCTGTATTATTATCTCTTTTTATTATCTATTATCTATTATTAATAATTATTATTACAAAACATTTAATATAATTATTATATCTAAACCATTATTATTCAATTATTATTATTATTATTATTATTATTATTATTATTATTAAAAATACTAATATAACAACCTCAATAGAAACTAAAGACATAAAAAAAATAATTAGTCAATTAATTAATTAAAAATTTATTAATAAATCAAAATTCTTAAATAATTAAGAATTTCTTAAATAATTTAGCCAATCAAGATGACAAATAGAACGCAATTAACTCAAAGAATGTCTTAAGATTAGTCATTATTGTCTGGCTATTTTTTTGTCTTAAAGCTTAGTCATTTTGGTCCTAACATTATCTTAAATGGGTTTAACATTAAGCTGTAAATTCTTATAGCTTATCGACCTGGCCCGATTTAGTAAAAAGGACCACACAATGCATGCAGACGGGGGTTCAGGGGGGGTTCAAATAAAAATTTTGGGGATTGAAATATCAGATCTATGAATTCCTTAGTTTAAGTATATGCAGGAATTTAAATATACAATATATATATATATATATATATATAGTATACTATATATATTAACAAATAGTTATTACTATCACTTTAATCACATACTAGAGTAAATTAACTATATTAAAACTAGTATTAGCCATATAAATATATATTCGAGTAAACGTTAACCTATATACTTAATTCACTAGACTTATATATTTTATATTTTATATATTTCTTCAGAGATTCAATACCATATCTTTATCTGTATGAATCAATATATATATAATATAAAATATATATATATATAATCAGTATTTATATTATATTTTATCATATTAATATTTATTTAAAATTAAAAAAATATACAAATAATTTATATAAAAATAAATAATCTCATATATATTATATATATAATAATATTATATAATTATATTATAGTATACAGTATATATATAATTACTAAATTAATAATAATTATATGTATCAATATAATTATATATATATATAACTGGTTAATATATATATATATATATACATATATATATATAAATATATACGATTATATTATATAGTTAATATATATATATATATTAGTAAATTGTTTATATATATGATAAAGTTTTTCAATATATTACTAAATATCATATAAAGCATAATAACCATAGTCAGATATAAATCACTAAGTAATAATAACTAATATATAGAATTAATATATAGTTCCCGTAATCTTAGCTAATAATAAGGGCAAAAGTAGGACGACCCCGAGCATCGCACATGACAAGTTCCAAGAGAAAACTAATCTCCTAAGTGAAAAAATTCTAAACAAAATGTTTTGAGTTCCAAAACTTATATTTCTCTAAAAATTCCTAAAAAGATCGTGTTGCCAGGGTAAAAAAGCTCCGCAATCCTGCTATCCTCTAATGACAGAAAAAATTGGTTTGTGGGTTAGAAGTTTTTGGGATAGATTTACTTCGCATGAGAAAATGACAAATTCATAATAACTCAATCGTGTTTTTCTTGTAATTAATATTTTATATTATAATATATATATAATACTATAAATATATATCTATATATATACTATATATACATATATATTCTATTATACTATAATAACTATATAATACCTATATATAATATTTAATATATATATATTATATATATATATACTATATGAAATTAATAGTAATAATATTAATTATAATAATATATAAATATCCTATATAATATATATATATATATTATATATTATTACTATATATAATACTATTAGTAGTATATAATATTATAATATATTTATATTTTGTATATATAATAATATATAATATATTATATATAATAATTATATATATACTTTATTATATAGAGTAAAATGCTATATAACTAATTATAACATGGAAATAAGAACAAGTAAGAATATTACTAAATACAGTTAACCACTGAAATTCTATATATATTAAATATTAATATATAAATACAAATTATAATAAATACATATATATAGTTAGATATATATATATAGATATTTATAAATCATGATATATATAAAGTATACTGATGTGGGTATATATTATAATTAGTATACCCTAGTTTTATCATATATATAAATATATCATACTATAGATATATTATATATATAGTTATATCTAAGCACTAATAGTTGAGATAAATATATGTTTACAATAATTTATTAATTGTATTAAATTAGTATTATTAATTACTAATTAATTATTATTAATTATATTATTATTATTATTATTAATTATTATTCTATTGATTAGCTTGATTGTTGTGCATTTTGAAGATTATTCATGGGACATTGAATCTTATTCTTAATTATAATTATTATTATTATTATTATTATTATTATTATTATTTATTATTATATAATTATTACTTATTATTATTTTATTATTATTTTAACCCAATCTCCCCCAGGTAGGGGCTTTCCGCCCTTGTCATTGAACCAGCATCTTCCTTTGGCTCCGAAAGTCTTGATCCCCCCCCCCCTAGAAGCACTCTAAGAAAACTATTCTAGGAAATGGTTTCCGTTTATCTAGTTCTTGAAGCTCTTTGTCTCAAGTAGGTTTCACCCGAATTTTCAGATGGACTACATCATCATTTTGGCTTCTAAGCTATTTCCTCCAGAGCTCTCCAGAAGATCGTGTACTCTGCCCCTATGGTTTCCAAAGCATAATCCCAGAGTCCAGCAGCAAGCAATAAGAACCGGGATTTGCTACCCCTTAGTCGCCCTAAGAGCTATACTTATTATATATATATATATATATATATATATATATATATATTATATAGTATATTAATATATTAATATTATATATTATATATATTATATATATTATAATATATATATATATATATTTCCTAGATAAACAGTCATATATATATATTAATATTATAACCGTAATATATATATATATAATATATATATAATATATCACACAATATATATAATAAGTATATACCTAATTATAAATACTTATTGTTCTTTATTAGATTATATATATGGGTAATATATTATATATTATTCGATTATATAATATATAATATATTATATATATATTTTTACTTTTTTTGTTTTTAAGACTGTGTTTAGTTTAATGTGTTATTTTACAAAAAGGAGGTGGGCCGCAATAAAATTAAATAAAAGAGTAAATAAATAAATACCTAATATAAAAAAAAATTACATAAAGAAAAAATACAAAAATTAAAATAAATAAAGTTAAACCCACCTGACCCTGGCCTAAACGCAATTCCCTAGGTGGCTGGCCGAGCCGGGACTTAAATGTAATGTCTAGGATATGATTGTTTAACTTCGAGGCGGGAAGGGAATTAAAAAACGATAAGGCAAGGAGTTCCACAAAACAGATGTGGATGCAAGAAGGAGGTTATTCCATATAACGAGTAATTCCCCTTGAGAGAGATCTCCAATAATTCAACACATTTTCATGGAGAGAAACAAGCACCTTGTGTTAACGAGGAGGCGTAACGAGTGGTGGAGGAATGCGAGAGGTCAATTCTCGCGAGCACCTGCCGTTGTAAATACCTATAAAAAGAAAAAGGGCACTGACGTCACGACGCAGAGAAAGGGTCAAGGGAATCAGAGAGTATGGGACAGTATATATAAGCCTCTTAGCCTTAACTTCAACCTCTATCCACAAAATGGAGGGTGGAATCGCGGTATCCTAGCTCTTAATATTGGCTTGGGACAGTATTTGCTCATCGCACGGTGTGCGAATAATGAACTGTATATTTATAATTATTGTAATATATATATATAATATATACTATATATATTTATATAACTATATTATATATATAATTATAGTATAATATTATATATATATATATTATATTTTATTATTAATTTATATTTTTAATATATATTAAAGACCTACAAAGAATTATATTATATTCATTATATTATATAGTAATAACAATATAATAATTAATAATATCTATCTAATTGTTATTATTAATTATTAATAATTAATTCTACATTATTAAATTTATTAATTATTATTTATTATATATTATTATTATTATTTCATTATTGTTTTTATTAATTAATTAATATTATTATTATTATATTATTATTATTATTATTATTATTATTATTATTGTCATTAATTATTATTATTATCATATTATTATAATCACAGCCCATCCTTATCATTTTTAATTACATTGTCATTACTAATCGATTCATTATCATTAAATCGTTCACCGCTGTTCAAAAGTCATATTAATATTAATGTGAATATTAATACCATTCGAATTTAATAACTTATTATTAATATTAATGTAAATAAAGATAATAGAGGAATAAGGAATAAATGATAGATAAATTGGATGTACAATATTAATGAGATTATTTTTAAAAGAATATTACATATTAATATTAAAATCTTATTAAAGATTAATATTAATATTAATATTAATATTTAATAATTAATATAATTATTAATATAATATTAAAAATTAAAATCCATACTATAATAATAATAATTTATTACACAATATTTATCTAAATTGAATTCTTACTATTTATTTATTATATTATTTATTTTAATTCATTTATTTATTAATTTTAATATGATATTATCATATTATTATTATAATTTACCTTTATTACCATTGCAATTAATTAATATTACTATTATTAAAATTTTTATAACAGTTACAGTTAGATGGTACGAAGATTATATTATTCGTTATTATTATTGTTATTATTAATTATTATTATTATTATTATTATATTATTATTATTATTATTATTATTATTTTTATTATTATTATTATTATGCATTAATTTCCTTTTTATATTACTGTGGTGACGTATAATTATGAACTACTTCAAAATATAATGATTTCATGTAAATCTATTAGCTAATCGATATCAAATAAAATTGATAATTTTAAAAGTTTAATGATACATTTTTGGGGCCATATATTATTTTTATTATTATTATATGTACAATTATTAATTAATTAATTACTTATTATTAGTTACATATATTGGGAGGAGGGATTATTTATTTATTATTATTATTCTTATTATTATATTATGATTATTATGATTATTATATTATTATTATTATTATTATTATTATTATTATTATTATTATTATTATTATTATTATTATTATTATTATTATTATTATTATTATTATTATTATTATTATTATTATTATTATTTTTTTTATTAATTATTATTATTATTATTATTATTATTATTACCCAATAAATATCTATTAAATCTAATATGGAGAACGTGTGATGTTCATATCGCGAAGAAAACCATAATTTTTAATTAAAGTTTTAAATTCTTGAGAATAAAATGAAATAAATTGTAATAAAAATTTTGGTTTCAAAGTTAATTTGCGAGAAGAATAAAAAAATTAATAATAAATTTAAAATTAATATTTAATTTGTTATTTATTTTTTTTTTTATTATTATTTGTATTTTATTTATTTATAATTATTTTTTTTATTATTTTTTATGTTTTTAATTTAGTCACGCTTCAAAAATATTTTTTCGATATTCATTTTTAAAAAAAAAAGATCGGATTCCTTTCTTGTATTTAATGCCTTTGTTTTGTTGGTTATAATTCTGTCTACCTGTCTTTTTGTTGGTTTCGTCTAGGGTTGGCTGGCTCTCCAGGTGCGGTGCGGTGCGCCGGTGCCGGTGATACTTGGTGCGTGTTTGGAGTGCGGTTGTGCGGGTACGGTGCGGTTGCGGGTGCGGTAGGCGGTTGAGGTGCGGTGGCGGTGCGGTGCGTTGGCGCAAATCAAGTGTAAAACCCGGGTGGGAACCGTGCGATGCGGAGCGTGATTCGCATTGAAAAATAGAGGTGCGGTGCAGTGCGGTACAACAAAAACGACTTTTGGTGCGGTGCGTGGCGCGTAGCACGCTTTCACTGGTGCAGTGATCAGCCAACACTAGACCGTCAGTCACTTTCGTCCATTTGTTTGTCTGTATGTGTGTCTGTTTTTTAGCATGACAATTCGTCTATTGTCTATTTCTCTTTTTGTTCTTCTCACTATTTATTTTCTTATTTTCTTAAAGAATGTCTTTCGCACAAAATTTTACCGCTCGGTATCCTTAGTGGGGGGGGGGGGTTCAGGCAAGGTAACTCAAGTACCTCTACCGTGGCATGTCATAGGGCCAGGGTTAAATCCTTCATCTAGATTCTAGGTATATATTACCTAGAATAGGGTACTGCCAAGGAGGTCTAAACTATATAAAAAATAAATAAGGATTATGATTTGACCAATTTTGAACATTATCCCACGCTGCTTCCCTCTGGGGATTCCGAGCTACTTCCCTTGAGGGAAACCCCCCCTCCCCAAGTGGCAAATGGTCCAAAATCATGCGATCGCGCTACATTATTAAAACTCACCGTTGATTAACGGCAGGGTAATTGACTCGTGGGTTTGAAGTCGCTGTTTCACTAGTAGTAGCTGCAATAGTAATAGTAGTAGTCGAAGTAGTAATAGTGGTAGTAGTAGTAGTAGTCGCAGTAGGAAAAACATTCTTAAAAAGTTTCCCATTCCGAATAGGGCAATGCCCGTGAGATTCAAATTTTACTGCTCGAATATGTTTTATATTTATATTAATAATTCTTCGTGCCTTTTAATTATTTTGTATGTGTGTGTCCTTTCTTGTTATATCTTCCTTTTTTATCAATTCACCTTTTAATTGCTTTGTAATTTATTTATTAATCCTATTATATCTAATATCTTCAAAGAATTCCGTCCCTCCAAGAACCTCCCCCACTCTATTCATACTCCCACCGTCCCACCTCCCACCTCCCCCCTCCTGTTCCCATGTTTCTTTACATATATAGGTATATAAAAAAGCACCTTTTCAATTACATCTTATTCTATGCCTATTAAATATCCTTAATTGACTTTATTATTCGTATTGTAAAAGATTCAGGTTGAATTATTATTATTATTATTATTATTATTATTATTATTATTATTATTATTATTATTATTATTATTATTATTATTATTATTATTATTATTATTATTATTATTATTATTATTATTATTATTATTATTAATGTTATTATTGTTAATTATTTTAATTTATTATTATTATTATTATATTATTAATTATTATTATTATTATATTATTATATTATTATTTTTTTATTATACTCTTTTAAATTATTATTACTTTATTATTGATATTATTATTACTTAAATATTATTAGATTTATTTATTATAATTATTATTATTATTAATTAGGTATTATTATTCATTATTATTTTATACATTATTCATTTATATATATATTAATTATTATTATTATTATGTATTAATTAATCAATAATTAATTAGATTTATTACAACAAGGTTATTAACAATTAATTATTTATTATTCAATTATTATTATTTTAATTATTATTATTATATTTTATTATTATTTATTATTATTTATTATTTATTATTATTATTAATTATTATTATTGATTTATTATTATTAATTATTATTATTATTATTATGTTATTATTATTATTATATTATTATTATTATTATTATTATTATTATTATTATTATTATTATTATTATTATTATTAATTATTATTATTATTATTAATGATTATTATTATTATTATTATTATTATTAATGATTATTATTATATTATTATTTTATTATAATATATTATCTTATTATTATTAACATTTTATTATTATTATATTATTATTCATTATTATTATCTATTATTTACTTAATTATTATATATTATTATATAATTATTAATCAATATTATTATTAATTTTAGTATTGTAGTATTTTTCGGGTTCTTGAGCCTTGATAAAGATTTATGCAGATCTTTTCAAAAGATTAGCTTACTTCTAATCGTAAAAATTGTTATCTGACACCCTAAGAATACTACCTACACACACACACACATACACACACACACATCAAATTCCACAACCACCACATAGTATAGTAATAATAAGTAAAAATACTACTATAATATATATATAACTATATACTATATATTATATATTATAATATATACGTATATAAGTATATATATATATATGAATGAACAATCATAGCATAATATCGCAATTAGATAAGATGTTATTATCATTAATTATTATTATTATGTATTATTATGTATTATTATTATATTATTATTATTATTTTATTTATTATTATTATTATTATTATTATTATTATTATTAATTAAATATTATATATTATTATTATACCTGTATTTATATATATATATATATATATATATATATATATATATAATATATATAATATATATAGATATATATATATATATATGATATATATATATATTATATATTACTGTCAATTTCTTTGATTAACTATTATTTTTATTCTTATTATTAAAAATTAAAAGTTAAGAGACTCAGTCATTAAATTTTTCTTGTATCGCTTTGAATAAATTTCGAAGGGGTTTGAACCCCCTGAAACCCCTCTTGTATATATAATACTATATATATATTATATTAAATATATATAATATAATATATATATTATATATATATATATATATATATATATATATATATATATATTTTTACTATATTATATAATATATATATATAATATATAATATATAGTATATATATATATATATTATATATATATTATTTAAATATAATATATATATATATAATTAATAATATTATATTAAGGTTATATAATATATATATAGTATATTTATATATAATATATATATATATATATATATATAATACTAATTATACTATATATTATTAATAATAATATAATATATATATCAAATATAATATATTAATATAATATATATATATATAATAACTGGCTATAACTATATAATATATTATATCTATATATATAAAGAGATATGGGATTTAGGGTTGAAAAGTAAACGTAGATAAGAGTAAGGTTATGAAGGAGGAGAATCAGCGCGTGGGAAGTCATAGGTTAAAGTATGGTTAGGATCAACTTAATAAAACAAGTGATCTGGAACTATGTTATAAAATTAATTTACAATTATGTTATAGAAAAAGGGAACAGACAACAGTAGTACTCGTGTGAAAT
>JABUQX010125902.1:0-15000 GCA_015478945.1 Trachelipus rathkii
TCTATTCCCTATAATAAATAATTAATATAATAATCATAATAATTATTAATAATATTAATTATATATTAAATAAATTAATAATTATATAATAATAAAAATAATATATATAATATATTAAATAATAATAAATAATTATAATATAATATAATAAATTAATAAAAGAAAAATTAATATATAAAATAATTAAAAATAATTCCCACAATAAAAAAAAACATAATAAAATCAGTTATAATTAATATAATACGTTGCAATATTATGTAATTCACTAGAAGAAGGAAAGTAATCTCTAACTAGAAGTTATTTATCTCAGTTCGATATGATCACTATTGGAATTCTTGATGATCATAAAGATGAACACTCCGAGAATATCTATGTTATCATCAGCAAAGTCTTGTGCACCTCATGTGATAAATTAAAGTGGCCGATAATGTCTTTTACATTATAGTAATTTTTTAAAACAATTACAAAGCAGAAGAAACATTTACGAATGAATTATTATTATTTAATTTTTACTAGAACTAATTGTTTTTAATAATAATGATAAATATTGATTCTTTCGCACTAAGAGATTTCTTGAAGTTTATTTATTATTTATAATTTAATTATAAGTTATATATTTATATTTATATTATTATATTATATTATAATTATTATTTATATATAATTTAAATTATTTATTTATTATTATAATTATTTAATGTATAATTATTATGGATTTTATAAAATTATTGGTGTGATATCTCCAAACGGCTTCAGGACTATCGGTCATATGAAAATATTATATAAAAATTTGTATTATTGTGAGGTACACCTGTGTGTGTATTGGCGGTGTGCTATGCTGTGTGATGTGTGTTGGTGTATTGTGTGTGTTGTGGGTTGTGCTATGTGTGTAGGTTTATATAACTTATATTTATATGTGATTCTAATTTTCGTGTTACTATACATTTATTATTTTGCCAATAAGCCAAAACTTCAGGTGTTATATTCTTTCTGCCTTGCCTTACTACTTCTCTCTACTCAATCGGTAATCACTCGACGCTATCGTAATGATTACTATTATGTACATGTATCACGTCTCATATAATTCATCATCTCATACTGAAATCTCATAAATAAAAATATATTTCATTCTCAAATAACGAAATGTTTACAGACATCTCATATTCTGTATATCATCTTTTTTATTCTCATACATCCTACGAATACAACCATAAACTTCCTCTCATTCTTGGCCGTTAACGTCCCAGTCTGGCAAGCCATCAACATCACATCGATAATCCATTCTACTTGTCTCAATCACGCTCCTCCATTCAGGTATGACTGCTTATACCTAGTAAGAGGGTTAGCAGTTATTCCAATTTCAAATTTGACCCGCCATTATAATTTTGTGCGATGTTTTTCTAAAGCAAATGTAACTATTTTGTATTTTCTGCATCTTTTATCCACATATGAAATACATGTGGGATACACCACTATTCACGATTTACTCACCATCATTCATTTAACATTAGCTAACGTGATCATAACAATATAAAACGTATAATTATTTATATTGTAGATATAATGCCACATAATTAGATATATAAATTATATATATTATTTAAGTATAGTACTAATTGATTGGAGGTAAGCAATGATATCAATGAGTAGTTTGGAATAAATATTCTATGTTGATATATTCTTTTTAATATATAAATACCAAAGATCTTATTTAGGATATGCTAAAGAAAGGATAGAGCAGGTAGTATAACAACTATTGAGCTCACAATATAATGAAAATTGTTATAAATTAATTTATAAAATTTATTGAATAATAATAGAGGTGAGAATTTTCTGATTCACTTAGACTTGTAGCGGATGATATCCCTTATCTTTAAGTATAGAGAAAACTATAGACTCACTGAGATAATTAATATAAAATATATAAACGAAATATGACATCAGATTATCACTACTTATAAATTTTTCACTGATTATAGAAAGTAAAGAAAGAAAAAAGACATTATCATGATATTTATCAAAGTATTATTTCTTTTTTAAAATTGCAATAATTTTATAAATTATTGTTTTTTCAATTTACTTACTTTTGTTTTATATTTATTTTTCAATTGTTATAAATTTTTTATAATATTATAATTTGTATGAGGCTTCTCGTATTATCTTAAAATATAGAGCCTTATTCACCTTAGAAAATATGTCCACTACGTGAGTGACGTAAATGTCATTGGAGATAATACGTTTCATACAAGTAATACAATAATTATTTTGTTTTATTTACAAAGAATTATGTCTAGCGATTTTCGGCTTGTCACTAGTTCATTAAGGAAGAAGTTTTTAAAAACGAATTTTATAGAAGAAAATATTAATTTATATCAAATAAATTATTATTATTAATTATTATTATTATTATATTATTTATTATTATATTATTATTAATTTAAATTATTAATTATTTAATTTATATATAATTATATTAATTAATTATTATTATATTTATTAATTTATGTATTATTAAATAACTCATAGGAACTTAGTATATACAAATCACCATATGATATATTGCATATTTAATACGCTGAAATCTCGATTATTAATCAAACTTATGCTTAATAGTTACTTATTATTCCTACTAAAGAACTTTTATCATGAGTATTAATATTTTATGATTCGATTATAAAGATATCTATTATCTAACATAGAGAACTCATAAATTAAATGTAAATTCTATATTGATATTTAATATGCTAACCATTTTGAGTAATAAAACACACACTCATCTACAAACACACTCTTACCAACACTCACACTAAACATACCACACTAAATTATATGGGAAGGAGTATATTTAATAAATGAGTAATAAAGGAATTAAAATTTTTGCTTTTTTAGTTTTTGAGTTTATATATAATATATATTATTTATATTTATATTGTTATATGTTACTTTAATTTTCCTTATTTATTATTTTATATTTTGATATATGCAGGAATAAGGAGAAACCTAATAGCATTTAATCTAAGATAGCACATTTCCTAATTAAATTCTTTCCTTAGCAACTCTTGCTCTATTACGTTTCTTTCATTATATATATATATCATAGAGCAAATTTATACAGAATATATAAAGATACAAAAATTACATATATACATGTATCTTAAATATTAGAATGTACAAGAAATGTTAAATATATATTATATATAATAATATATATATATATATATATTATATATAATATATATATATATAATAATTAATATATATATTTAATAAATTCTTACCAATACAAAGCAATAGATGCTATATATATCATATATTAATATATCTTAATTAATAATATCTATTTTTTAAAAGTTTAATAAATATATATATATAAATATATATATATATATATATAATATATAATATATATATATATTAAAATTTAAACCTTTACTTTGATGGAAAAATGATACAAGTGATTTAGCATACTTTTGAGATATTCAATAAACTAGAGAGCTCACGGACTATCAGAGGTAGTTGTAATATTGTTAATATGTTGTAAATATTAAGTTTAATAAATAATGTTTTTAGGTAGGGCGTAGGGTGATAATAATAATTATATCACGTGAGTTACTCTATTAGTATTTTATTGTTTAATATAATCAATATATATATTATATACTAAGATCACCAACCTTACGAGCTACACGAGCGGCATTCACCCAATGGTAACGGTATTGATTTCTAGACACGAGGCTCGACAAGCTCACACCATCAGCTATAAACTAATTCAACCAACCACATCAGCACATCAACATATATCTAAAGTATACGCGTACATATATTATCGTTAGTAACAAGTACACTCTCCAGATGACTCGCGTGAGTATGGGTTCGAGCTATATATTCCCTGGGAATTTCAAGTGGGAAGAAGCTTCTATATGAGTTTCCTAAACGTGAGTGGAGGATAATTTAGGTGATATTTAAGCATGTATCCTCTCTCGTAAAAAATTTTTCTATATATCGTAAAAGACGTCTTCGGGACTCTTTAATTCGCTTGTTCATAAATCTTCTTTCTACGTTTTCTTTTATTTTTCTTTTCTATCTTCAGTTCTCCAATATATAGAAAGAGTTAATCGAACGGACATAACATAACACAGATCATATACACTGGTATACATTAGAGTGCCTCTTTGCGTCTATGTGAGAGTACATATAGAGGATGGTATTTGAGCAGCTGAATGATACCATGTCTTCCATGATATAATTTAACATAATAAATAATAGATGGAGTCAATAAATAATAATAATAATCACATAATAAAATTATATTTGGATGATTTTAAGTAGTATGTAAGGAAGTAGAAAGAAGTATAGTAAGAAGAAGAAGAGAAGGAGTAAGAGAGAAATGATGACATGTTACAGAATGTCTTTTATGTTTAAGGATGCGGTAAGAAGTAGAAACAAAAGAGAAGGTGTAGAAGCTGTTGGAAGAGGAGCACGGATATTGATTGAGGAAGAGCAAAACAGTAAGATATACAAGAAAGATATGAAGTATATAGTCAGATAAAGATAGAAGTGGAATTTGATAGTCAACATTTATTATTTTTTAAAATACAGTTCGTCTACTCATTTTATATTTTCAATCACTATGTATTATCACTAATTGGTAATATTATATATTGATTATAATTACATCTGAATAAAATTGATATAATTTATATATTAAAAAGATCACATAACCAATATAACTATATTATAGAGAAATATATCTTACCATCATATGAAATTTACAATATAATACGATACATAGCGAGATAATAAAACTACATTTATAACACCATAAGTTTATCACATTAGTAATGATCATCAACTAAAATTTCATATAAAATAATAATGTAATATAGATAAGTAATGCCGCCACATAACACATGTCATAACGATTTTTATATATCTTTGGTTTACCGTATGCTAAAATACAAATTTAATTTAGCTGAAAATAATAAAACAATTAGACTTTGTACACTATGACTGTGTCTCCGCAGCATTAAACCAAAATTGAAGGAAAAATTGGGTTACTGTTAAAAATCAATAATATAAATATATAGACATAATAATAAATCACATAATCCAGATTAATATTACATAATAATAATAATAATTAATAATAATAATAATAATATAATAATAAAATAATGCAAAATATAAGCAATCGCAAATCATATAACACTCTTAATCACTTATAAAATCAAGTTATTCACAAGATTTCCTTATCTACTTTAGTTTTCTAATATATGTAGACACTCTCAGTCCCTTTTTCCTTTTATCAATCATATATAGAATATGTACAGTTTTCTATTGTTGAGATCATTCGTCAAGCTTTTAATCCATTGAATATTCATAATTTGCTTTTACATTGCGAATACAATAAGTATCAATAATAATAATAATGGACTAAAATTTGAATTATAACACGTTTTATGGATAATGTGGGAAGTAGCAGTCCGAACGAATATTTTGACTATGAGATTTGCAAATAGCCAAGAAAAATGAATAATAATAATCAGAAAGAATATAATAAAATAATAACAGAGCTTCACTGATGAGATAGAATAATACAATTTATATTTAAACATAACATAATATAAATATACTTAATATGATATAGGAGAGAAGCACATGTCACACGTCACAGCCATATTGCAGAACAGAAAGTTACTAGAAGCATTACAAGTGGCAGACAAATAGGAAAAGTATAGAATGGGAAGAAGAAGTAAGATATGGAGAGGAAGACAAAGAAGCATAAAGCAAGATATTGTTTACATCTGAACTTTAAATATATTTATAGTAGGATATATATTTTAGATTAAAATTAAATAACTCAGAAGATTAATAATAATAATAAGATGAAGAAAAAACAACGGAATCCTCCCTCTACATAAAAATAAATATTTAACAAATATTATATATATAAATATACAATATACAATAATTAATGAGAGTATATAATATTAATAATTTACAGAGTATATATGATTATTATTTTTAATTATATCATTATTTTTAATTTTTTTATAATTTTTTAAGGGTAATAATAATTTAGTATTAATTATTATTTTTTATTTAAGTTATACATTAATAATAATTAAAAATTATCGAATCTTCTGCGTCTGTAACTTTTCAATTGAACATATGTTAAATAAATAATAAATAAATGGAACTGTTATCTAATAAAATATAAAAATTTTTACCGGAATTTTTCTTGATTTTAGCAAAATCAAAAAAGAAGTAAATAAAAAGATAATAATTTTCTTCTATAACTAAGATATACAGTAATTAATAATAATATATAAATTAATATTAATTTAATATAAAAATATTAATTAAAATAATACAACTAAATATATATAATTTATATTATATAAGCTTAATAAAATAAATTCAATATTATTATAAGCATAGCTCTATAGTTAATTGATTGATAGTAAGATTAATATATTACTCAATTTTTTATAAATAAATATAAAACTAAAATTAAGAAATAAAATATTTGTAGCTCCTAAAAATAAAATACAATAAAATAATAAAGAAAATACATATAAAAAATCACAAATAAAATAAAAAAAAATAAAGAGAAAAAAAAAAATTATTTAATATATTATAAATTCATTAATTTAATAAAGCTAAATAACAAATAAAAAAAATAAAGTTTACTACCAATAAGTGTCACCAATAACTCTTTTATATATTTCAGAGTTTATCATAATAATAATTAGAAGGAGTAGCAAATATATATAATTTATATATATTTTATTGTATTTTAAATATACAGTTATAAATATATAATTCATATTAGAGTAATAGGAGAATAATCTATTTATCACAATCAACATATAACAGGTAAATCAATTACTTATTGTGTCACTTGCTTCACCATTTATCTAATATAAATAAATTAACTATTAAAATATATATAGAAATCACAATATTTCGATACAAAAAATAATATAATTTCTCATTAAATTTAGAGTATATTGAGGAATAATAGTATCTCTTGCCTCCAATAATTGGATAAAGAGTACAGTGAATAGTATTTTTACATACACTCAAATATGATGAAATATATATAGATATTACTCTTATATAATTATAAATAATATAAATAATATATATAAATACATATAATAATATAATAAATAATTTAATATATAATAACATTAAATAATATTATTCATAATATAATAATTAATAAATAATGAATAATGGTTAAATATATATATATATAAAATAATAAATAAATATAGTAAGGACGATTTAAACTAAAGGAAAATTATATTTATAAAACAATACTATATATTTAATTGACTTTATAAAAAGAAAATATATTCCAAAGAGTTATGAAGTTTTGCACTCACTAATATACTCTAATTTCGTTTATTTGTTTTAAATATTATTATTGAAATGTTATAATAATTTTACCTTTACATTTCAACAAATAATTATAGCTAGCCCTTTGCAAGATTCAAAACTTAAAAGGATGATAACATAAATAATTACCAACTAACTCCTTTAACGTGGTTTTTGCTTATTAACGTGTTATTTTATTATGTAATAAGTGTTTTCTTACTCGTTTCACGAGTGAGATTCATTTTGAATTTAATTAGTTTGACTAAATGAAAGGTGAGCAGGTTACATACCTTAACATGATTTGATACCTTTGAATACTGCACATTCTATGTGATAATGAACTATTTTTAAATGCAAGTGCCATATGGCACCTTATATATTTCGATTTAGAATTATCCAAATCAATGCACAGACTAGATAAAACTATTTCGCAATAAAGGGGAAATCAAACCATAAGATGGTTTAAGTAAAATTAACGAGTTTTTTAAAGAGAAACGGCCAAATCTTTTTAATCCTTCTTATGTTGTCATTCTGACAATATGTATATTCAACATGTGAAACAGGATGGTGAGTTTTGAAGAATAGAGAGATCATCACTGGTTGTATCCCTAGTATGAGTATACAAAACATATGTACTCTGCAGAATGTTTTTTTTCATTGTAAATCTATTATTTTTATGTCATAGTCCGCGTATAGGCTTCGACACCTTCTTGGTTGATCTGTTTGTATAATGAAAAAAATTCTCATCGTTATTGAGAAGTGGAGCAAGTTGAGCAAACTCATATCTTTTCTTATCCTATTGTAATAAATGTAATAATTAAGTCCCTCGTATTAGTTTATAGGTAATAAAATTATAGCTAGGTTGAAATATACAAAAGAGAAATTTCAAACAAAAGCATAATGTTTAACTTCTTACCTTAAAATTAATTGAATATATAGATAAATTTCCATTCTTACATGCTTCCTGATAATAATAATATTATTTATAAATATATATACTCATACCTACGCAGTAGAATAAATTATATATATAATAATGCTAGTATAACTTACAGTATTAATTACTAAACATCCATTTTATCTAGCCCTCAGACTAACTTCAAATACTCTAATATATACGAAACCGTACGTGATTATATTTGTCTGAAAGTAAATTATTTTATATCCTAAATCACTATTAGAAACACAACATATGCAGAAGGAAGCGGAATACCACAAATATAACGCAAGCAATGAATTTGCGAGATGATTTTTTTTTTTCGTTTTACGTGTACCTACCCCATTAAGGTACTTGAAATTACGATTGAAAGATACGAAAATAAATAATTGGATTGTGAAGACATTGGCTTCGATATCAATGGATATAAAGAGCTCAGTCTATGATTAAAGTTTGCCCTTGTATATAATATATAAGCACATTAGAGGATGACAAATTGATTTGACAAGAGTCGATTTCGACTCAAGAGACTCGACTCGGAGTAGATTCATCTTTTCAAGGATACTCCAATCAGATACCATAGTTGTTCAATAAGACTTACTCTAAAACATTTTTATTGAGTGCCCTATTTTGGTCATTCATTGAAGTATTATGGAGTAGGTGAAATTTCCATTGTGCAGTAAAAGTGATATAAGATATTATTAATATAATTAAAAATGTAAATGAGATATGTAAACTTTTCTTAGGATATTATGTGACTTAATATATAATATATATCAATATATAATATTTAGCATTGTTACTGAGTACTATAATATATATATATATATTATATATATATATATATATATATATATATATTATATATATATATTATAATATTATAGTATTATATATATATTATATATATAATATATACAGGTATTAATAATATTAATATAAGCCGTTCATTTAATATATTGTAATAATTAAATTCCGTGTACAATATATACTATATATATATATATCCAACCTACACTTAAAATGATATGAGACACCTATACAGTAAATAAAATATAATTTCAAGACAACAATATTACAGAAGAAATTAGTAGTTTTTTTATTTAATATATTTTAATAAATCAGATACTGGTATTATTATAAATAATTAGAGTATTTTTTTACTCTATTTCAAGTAAATATAATCGTTTTTGAGTAATTTATTAATATGAGTAATATAAGTATTAAATATACTTCAGTATGCATATAGTATATATAATTATATATATATATATATATATAAATATATATAATATTAATATATATATATATATAATTATACATATATATATTTAATAATATATATATATATTATATTAATATAATATATATATATATTAATATATAATTAATATATATTAATATAATAATTATAATATATATATATAATATATATTAATATATATATCTAATATATATATATGATATATATAATAATATATATATATATAAATTAATTATATATAATAATATATATATTGTGTGTAATATTGTACTTAGTTAGGTTTTGTATTTGAGTATATTTTAAAATTCCATGTATATATGAGTATGGATACGTTATTAGTTGAATTATTTATATATATAATAATAATATAAAATATTATTAATATATAATGATTATATAAATATTAATAATATTAAATTAAATAACAATTATTATAAAATAAATTAAAATAATAAATAATTGCATAATATAATTAAATTAAATATAATTGAATTAAAATAAATAAATTTAATAAATAAATATATAAATAAATTAATATATATAATATAAAATAATAATATAATAAAATAATATTTATATATATATAAAAATAATAAAATATAACAATAATAAATATAGTTATAAAAAAAAAAATAATAAATAAATTACTATAACTAAATTAATTAATATAATTTATTTATAAAAATATAATAATAAATAATTAAATTATAATATATAATATAAATAAAATTATTATAATAAACTAAATAAATTAATTACTAAATATATAAAAAACAAATAAATAATAATTGTTTATTAATTAAATAATATAATATATAATTATAAATAATTAAATTAAATATAATTAATAATAATAATAATAATAATAATATTAGAAAATCATCTAATAATCACTGAATGTTATTGATATTTTAATATAATAAGTTTTATATAACTTTTTAACTTATCCAATTATCTCACTATAAAATAATTTTATCTCATGATTAATTTGATATCACTTTATATACTTTTCTTAATAACAAATAATATATATGTTACTAAGAAAAATAATATATAAAGATATTGTAGGATCGCCTTTGTTCACACTATTATATATATTTAAGTTTCTGAGAGGATTTACGTATCAGTAACTACTTCGAGATCACTAACTTCTATTCAAGAGATTTCTGTATAAAACAATTGGAATATAAGAGCTAGTTTCTATTACAAAGCACTTGTAAAACAATTAAATTAAACCGAATTATTAAGTAAATTAAAAATTAAATATATTTTAAAATGTTTCCTAAAATTTAAAATTTAAAGTCCATTTTTTTAATAATTTTAAATTTAATAATTTTAAATCTTGATATTCTACGTCAATTCAATTTTTAGAATCGAAACTCTGAAGATGTCAGATGAGTACGAACGAAAATCATTTGGTAATAGTATACCCTAAATAAAATGTATATCCAGCATGCCAAAAATCAATAAATAACTCCTTTACGTAAAAAACCAACAGAAAAATTTTCAAATGTTTCTGTAATATAATATAGTTTTTATTAATATATGCACAAGATCAGTAAGATAACCAATAATATTAGTGGTATTTAATATGTTGGATAGTTATCACTAATTAAACATAGTAATATCGAGAGTAACATAACTAAGTATTATTTATATGAGTGTAATTTACGAATATAAATGGAGCAAAGAAAAGCTAATTATTAATGCATATCTATACTCTATTTTATAGTTAGAGATGAATTGAGTTACCATAATAATAATAATAATAATAGAAAAATAAAATAATAGAGTCATATGCTCTGGATAGATGAAATAAATAACGTTCAAATGTATATACATAATATAAAAATTTAATAATAGTTTGTGAAGTTACCATGTTTAAGGAACATATTATATAAATATATAATAATATAATATATAATTAAATTATAATTAATATAATAATAATAATATAATTATATAAAAATACAATATAATAAATAATTGATAAAATATATAATAATATATAATAATATATTAAATATAATGATAATAATATATAATAATAATAATATAAATAATAATATTAGAAAAATAAAATAATAAAAATAGTCATAAAAAATTAAATATAATATAATTAAATTAAATTTATATAAAATATAAATAATATAATTAATTAAATAATAATTAATTAAATAATAATAATATATAATATTAATATATATATAATTTTTACTGCTCAAGTAAGATCTATCAATATAATTATAAACAATAAATGTAACAATGATAGCATATTAAGCACGTATTTACCGTTTAACTAATTCTAATGTGCTAACATGAGTTATTGAAAGTAAGAGTGATTAATAATCGATAGCCAGAGATAGAGTTATGATAAAGATAGCTTACCAATAATAAATAGCAGTAATTCAGCTAAACCGTGTACAGCATATTAAAAAAGAATTTTCTTTGCATATATTCTAAAATTATTATATAAGAGTTGAGCAAGGTATTTTTATTTGTATAACCAGGAACAGCAATCTCGGCAGATTTATTTTGTATTACCTCACGCTTATATTTTTTAATCAATCGGATCAACAGCTACTCTAACACAACAGCAACATTTCCACCTAAATTGTGAAGGGAACCAAGTATTAGATAGCGTACAAGCTCTACTTTGGTAATGCCTATTGGGATCTAAGATTAAGCCACTGGTGACACCACCATATATCCATTATATTGAAGTTGTAAAAACATACACCTATGAGTATAAGAATATAGAGTAAATAGTATATATATATATAAGTGAAATCATAAGAAAAATAAAGCAATAGCTCATTTAGCTATATTATCCCTAGAATATAGGCTCGAGGCCAAACGAACACTAATGATGTATGCATATTATATATATCATTGACATAGGTATGGATTATATTATTATCAATAATTAATGTGTAGAAAAAGTGAGTAAAGGATAAGTAGCATAAATCTCTTTCACTATACCCAGTATAATTATATTCTCTATTAATACTAAGAGCCCAGTGATCTTACATAATGTAAATATAAACTACCCTATATATACTTTCACTACATCTATATATACTCTCTGATAAAAGTAAAAATTGTATTTAAGCCAAGTCCATGATCATTAGATATATAAAAAAGTAAGTAAACAGTAAAGTGTAAACAGTAAATATATGCATACATGCATTATACATATATATTAATAATATATATATATATAATAATTATATATAATATATATATATATATATAACTGTATTTATTATATATTAATTATATATTATATTATAGATATATATATATTATATATATTATAATATATATATATTATATATATAATATATATATATATATAATATATTAATATATATTATATATATAATATATATTATATATATATATATATATATATATTATATGTATATATCTAGTAAACGCCAGTATTTCAGCTCTTTGCTCTGTCTGGTAAGAAATGCCATTAAGTGAACGGTCATTGTAAAATCAGGCGTTGATATAGAGCTACCACAGTCCTTACGAGTAAATTTAGAAATATGGAAAGACTGAAGCTCAATTAAATTGAAAAGGATAAGCCTTATGATGTGCATTTATCACCGATAATGTGGGTTTTATAAGTTATATATATATATAGGATTATTATTATTAAGAGAAAAATTATGTTAAGATCTCACTAAATTAAAAAAGAAAATATACTGAAATATAAAAATATTATAAATAGATATTAGTTATATTAATATATATATATATAATATATATATTATATAAAAAAAAATAGGGTTCTGAACGTATATATATATATGATATCAAAATTGGGTCGTTTATTTATACACTCTAGCATTTGGACTTTTCACGAAAGACTAAATGTAAGGAGATGTATATAAGTATAAAGAACATGGGATAAAGATTTTCTACTCAAAGGATATTTCAGCAATGGAAAGTATGCTCAGATTATACCAGTATATAATATTAAATAAAAAAAAAAATAATTGACGAATTATTGGTGAATAAGTTGCCGAGAGAATGGAGAGAGATAAAGGGGAGATAAAGAAGCAGAATATTTAAGAGAAGGAGATGAAGAGAAGAGGAAGAAGAAGCAGAAGACATCAAAAAAATATTTTCTCTATTTTCAAAATTACAATATATTTCGTACGGAGTCTGCACCTGAGTGAATGAATGACGCACAAGATGTTATATGCGTACTCATCGCTGTAATATATGGACTAGATATATTAAAGCTATTCGCGACTTAATATGATATCAGAGGACTAATTGAGTAATAGACGGTACTCTGGCTTTTTTCATTCACAATGATAATCGGATTTCTTATTATGTAATATTTTGTATCTTCCTAATTCGTAATTGAAGTAAATATCCTCATTTCACCATAAACGATATTGTAGGAATAAACTACCCGCACATACGCATTATATGAAATGTCTCGTCTTCTATAGGAAACAGCAGTAAAGAAGGCACCTTAAATTAATCCAAAGTCCAAAATTATTATTACTTAAAATATTTTAAGTCTATATAGTACTCTAAATGCATAAGCAGTTATTATTCTTCGATGATAAAGATTTATATAAAAAAATCGGAGGTTCTATATCTTTTCTTTAATACATCAACGTTTCACGTAATCGTGAGTCTCCTAATATAAAACATATAAAATTTATTAGTTAATTTCATTCATAGCTGAAAAAAATATAATAAATCTAACCATTCTCAATACTACTATTAAACTTTAATATATTGTATGTGCTAAGATAGTATGTTTGGAGTAGAGAGCTTAACACACATTTACCTTTTAATTATTCTTTCTTAACTTATTTGTACTATTTATTTTTTTGAGCTACTATGCTATATATATTAACATAGTTTATAACATATAAATATTATTGCAAGGAAATACCTTTTAAAATTTATTTATCTCAACTTTAACACCTTTATTTGCAGCAGAAGCTTTCTTTATATTATATATCAATAAACTAAGCTTAACATTTCCTACGTGATTGAGACAATAAGCTTTACTCGTATTTAATTTTAAAAAGGTTACGATTGGAGACGATCAGCCAAGTTTTTGGCTTTTTACGCAGTTTATTACCTACTTCTATTATATTCACGTCTCATATATATATATGAGGACATACAAGGAAATAGAAACGTAAGCAAATATTTAGGAAAAATTAGAAAGGCTTCTAATCGGCTTACAGAGACAAAGCTCGAAAAAGTATTTTATATATTCAGGAAATCAGCAAACCGAATACAGATGTAAAATTCTTCATCGTTCGACACCATTAGAAAAGGCTTCTATCAGGCTTATATAAATTACTTTGATAGTATATATTTTTATAAATTATTTGGCTTGAGCTCCTCATCGATTGAGTACTAAAAGCAT
>JABUQX010125902.1:22500-27500 GCA_015478945.1 Trachelipus rathkii
AAAAACTCGATGGGCCGACAGCAAGCACCCTTGTGCGACGGAGGGGCGTTCTTAAAGGTGTGTGGCACGCGAGTGGAAATGTTCCCTCGAGCAACGTTGCCGCTCGGTACTATTAAAAAGAGTAAACCACCAACATCGCGCCGCAAAGATAGTACAGAACAGTACAGAACACAGGAAATGTTGATAAGTCTTTTGCTTTGACTCGACTCTATCCAAAAGCCGGGTGATACCGAGCCCCCCCAGATATGAGAGCAGTCTGCCATACAAGGGGCGGATTGAGGCCCTTGTATAAACGTGGGTAATCTGTGAAGAGGAAAAAAGGTCTCGAGTCCTAAACGAGAATCCCAGGCTTTCCCTTGAGGCCGCCTAGCAAACCGTTGTGATGTGAAGTTTCCAAGGCATTTTTTTTGTTTATTTAAGGCCAAGGATCGTTTATATTGTCAACAGGAGAGACGAAGAACCGTCGAAAGAGATAGGAAAGTTAGAAGGTGTCTTAGAAGGGAGATTTGTAAGAAGTTGAAGTTTTTAAAGAAATTGGAATTTAACAAGGTTTCAGTACGACCCCACCCGGAAATTTCTTATTCTTCAGATTCAGCGGAATAGAAATCGGAATATTAAGAGACGGAGAGGCATTCCTAGAGTGAAAAAGAAGGAGCAGAATTGAAAATGAGTTGTAGAATGAAGGGTCGAGTCTCGGCCAAATGAGTGAATAGAGTTATTGAAGTGTCAGGTGAGAAGATCTATTAATGAAAAGTAGGAATAAAGTAGGAGATAAGACAGACCTGAAGGAACACCAAACTATTGACACGAAAAGGAAGACGATAGTCGCTCCCATCAACAACAGCTGAATATTGAGCGATTTGAAGAAAGCTAGACCTAAGTAAGCAAAGAGAGAGGAGGAAACCCAAAGGAGGGACGCCTGGAGAGCAGTGAACTCGTGGCCAATCCGTGTCAAATCTTTGGATATGTAAGTCGCCACCTACGCCAGTCTCCCCGTAGTTTTCCTAGGGCGGAAAACCATAAAATCAGTAAAGATAGGAAAAGTATAGCGCCAGTAGACCTCGAGCGCCGAAAGCCGTACTGCGATCGGAAAGAAGTGAATGAGATTCCAGATTGATCTAAGAAATGAGAGTTGAGAAAGATTTCAAAGATCTTTGATAGAATACAAGTAAGAGCTATAGGGCGATAGTTAGAAAGATCAGAAGCGGCTTCCTTTTTTCGAATAGGTGGACATGTCGTGCTTCCCAACACTGAGGGAAAGTGTTAGTTTGGAGACATAGAGAATATAGGTTGAAGCGAGGGCGGGGAATAGCACTGTTGAAGCACACTCCCCGTCAAGAACTCGGGGAAAGGAATGCCATCCGGGCCACCCGCCTTCCTAACGTTCGTAGATTTCAGGAGCCCATGCACCCGATCGACATGTATGCACAGGCGCATAAGGCATAGGACACCTTGAGAGGAGAAGAAGGAAGGAGGAGGAATGCCAGAATCGTCCCAGGTGTTTGAGTTAGAGGAAGAAAATAGGAGGCCGAAGAGATGGCCTTTTCAGTTGGAGAGAATTAGCAAACAGAACCATCAGAGCGAACAAGAGGAGGAAAGACAGATTTTAGAGCAAGTTGTTAGGATGTTTTTGGCAAGAGGCCAGAAAGATTTGTCAGTAGGAGAACCAAGGAGATTAGCGCACTTTCCTTTGATGAAAAGCCCGCTTTGCTCGTCGAGAGTATCCCTGCATTACGATTTCTAGCAGAAAGTGAAAATTGCGCATATATTATATTATATATATATATAAATTAGCATATATATATATATATATATAGTATTATATATAATATATATATATATATTATATATATATATATTATATATATATTAATATTATATACTATATATATATATAATCTTATATATATAATATAAAGAAACGACTTTTGTCTGGGCCCCCCCCCGAAAAAAATTTCTGGATACGCCACTGTATATATTAGTATTATTATATATATATTATATATATATATAATATTATATACATATATATATATTAATATATATATATATATATATATATTAATATATAGATAATAATATATATATATATATGGTGTGGTGTGGTGTGGCGTGTGTGTATGTTTTGCTGTGTTTCAGCATTGCCTAAATGAGTCATTGTGAATAGGTTAATAGAATTCCTTAACGATCTAATTGTCGATTAAATGTTGTTCAATGCCAGTTAAATATGTTTGATTCCTCAGGGTATGTAAACATATTTTTAAAGACTTCTCCCTCCTGCCTCTATCCCCTCTCCCTCCAAAACCTCCATTTTTTTATTCTCCCTTTCTTCCTCTTTTCAATAATATGTTTTAATAAAGACTCTTTACCTTATTGGGGCAGAAGATGACCTAAGATTGTTGCTTCCTTATTGCTTTGCTCTGAGTCCTCCAGACTGAGACAACCATGCCTGGTCTGTCTGTTAATTGATGCTTATATATATATATATATAAATAGTATAATATATATATATAATATAATATATATTATATATTAATATAATATAAATATATATATATATATATATATATATATATATATATATATTATAGTATAAAATAATTTAACATCAGGGGTCCAAAATGTAAAAATTTGTTTGTTTACAAAATATTAAATTTTTAATGCTTCTCCATTAAGTACAGTGAATAATGTTACTAATAAAATTAAGTAGCTGATATTATTCTTTTATTTATTTATATTATTTCTTAAATTATTACTATTATTATATTATTATTATTCTTTATTATTTTTATTAATGTAAGTTAATACGGTAGTAGTAGTAGTAAGTAGTAGTAGTAGTGATTGTAGTAGTAGTAGTAGTACATGAAAATGGTGGTATAGTAATAATAGTAGTAGTAGTAACAAGTATATAATATATATTATATAATAATAAATTATAATGAATAGATAAAACTATAATAATACATACTAATCAATAATCAATAAAAATTAATAAATGAATAATAATAATATAATAATAATAATTAATTACCAATAATTTCTTTATTCAGCGAATTTTCAAGTTATTATAGTTAGAAAAATATACCGTATTCAAGCGTAAATAGATTATTAATAAAATATTAAAATATAAACAAAATAGTAAAATATATATAACTTATTTAATAGCTTTTATTTTTTTTTCATTCAAATTGCATCTTCATTGCTCAGTTTCCGTCTATTGTAGAACCTTCTTTACTCCATTTCTTTAAAGGTTCTAAGCTTCTAATGTTGAATGTTGAATTCGAACATTTTCCCCCATTTGTTGTTTTCAAAACTCAAAAATAATATAATAATAATATCTTAATAATAATAATAATTAATTAATAATAATAATAATAATAAAATATAATAATAATATATAAATAATAATAATAAATCGAAGTAATAATGATAATAATAATAATGACTGTAATAATTAATACATAATAATAATAATAATCAATAAATATAATAATAATAATAATAATAACTATAATAATAATAATATAAAATAGATAATAATAATAATATAATAATAATAATAATAAAATAATAAAATAATAATAATATATAATATAATAATAATAAAATAATAATAATTAATTAATAATAATAATGAAATTAATAATAAAATAACTAATAGAAATTAATAATAATAATAATTAATAAAATAATATATATAATATATATAATAATTAATAATAGGATAAAAATAATAACATCCTGGAGACATTTCCTCTTTTGAATTGCCAAATCTTGGGTTCTGCTCTTTGTATATGAATCTTCCCTTTGTGGTTTTTATGATTAAATTAGTGTTCTAATAATTGTTTTTATTAAGATATAATTGTTTATTGTACTAATTAGAATTGTTCTTATAATATGGTTCTTGAATTTAATCATATCATTTTTATAACTTTATTTAGTGAATATTTAACGCTATAATTAAGAAGTTAATTCGTTCTCTAGTGTAGTAATAGATAACATGTAATGGATAACATCTATACATTGTCAGACAGAGACTCAATTTATTAATTTCTTTTTTATTATAAGTATCCTTATAGTTAGTGATAATATAATTAATATTAGTGTCAACTAAATGCTTATTAAAGGTTAAATCTATTTAATAATTAACAACAATATATATAATTTATATTCTTCTCAGCAATTTAAAATTTCATATTATAAACAATAGAATTTAAATTGCCTAGATTAATAGTTAATATTTGGATAGTTATCATCAATGTAAGATGATGTACCTACTGTCCCTCGGTAACTATCAATTTCTAATCATAAATGTATATTATCATTGTGGAACCTTGGTTTTCAGTTATTCCTTTTCAAGTTTCAAACCTGTTTTTATTTCTTGGCTTAATATATTAATAGGAAATATTTCTTACTCAATAACTATATAATGCATATTAAATTCGCAGAAATTGTCATAATTGACAGGTTCTAGCGTAATTATATATATATATATAGTAATATATTATATACACATATACTGTATATTATAATATAATATATATTATATAGTATATATATATATTTATATTACTATATTATATATATAATTATATATATATATTATATTAATATGGTGTGGGTGTGTGTGTGTGTATGTATGTGTGTGGCAGTTTTGAGAAATGAATTGATTTACAACTATCAGTAAAAGGAGATGGCTCTGCTAAGAAAACAACTTAACTTTTCGTAATACAGGTAAAACGAAAATACACAGTAATTTAATAAAAACTTTACAACTCTTTACCTCGCTATTACTACAACTAATAATAATATAATATAAATAATATATAATAATAATAAATATAATAAAATACCATAATAATAATAAATAATAATAATAATAATTAATCAATAAATAATTAAATTAAATAAAATCAAATTAAAATCAAAAATATTTTATTTCTGTCAGTATATGAACATAACTAATACACCACTAAAAATACACAATTCTTAAGATTATA
>JABUQX010125902.1:35000-46008 GCA_015478945.1 Trachelipus rathkii
GAACTTTTTGCCCTTAGCAACCAAACTCAGTGGAGAGTCCTAAAAGCGCTTTTTCGAAAAAGAAAAAAACGAAACACAAGTCTTTCTTTTGTTTAGCGATAAACCCACCATGGGGGCGAATAAGAAAACTGCCCCGCGTCTTAAGGTGGGGAGAGGAAAACCCACTTCCCCTAAAGGCCAGTTAACAAGGAACGACGGTGCCCTCGCCGCAAAAATGCACCGGACTCCTTTCTTTGGGTTGAAGAAGTCTTCTAAGGTTCCCAGAAAGTGGACCGTGAACATGTAACTCCTGCAAGAAACAGACATAAGTCGCGCTCCATAAATTATAAGAAGAGCGTTCACTTCCGAAAGTGGGTCCGAAGAAACAAAAGCTCTCTTTCCTCCCCATTCCAGCTTCCCCGCCTTCGATGGCTATGATATCGTCAGTTGGTTGTCTGCGACCAACGCGGTATTTAAACTTAACGGAATTAATGAGGGTTCGGAGAAAGTCCGACTTTTAGCCTCCATACTCCCCAACAGTCTTGTGTCTACATTACAGTTCCCATTAAGAGACAATGCGTATGAAGAACTAATGGGTCGCATAGAGGAAACATACTTACCGGCACTGAGACAGAGGGTGAGGGATGTCTTCAAAAAGGGGATGGAAAAGACAGAATTGCCAAGTCATTATCTCAACCGTGTGAAAGAGGTGTTGGGACGGAAGAACTTTGAATTACTCGTAGAAAACAATCCGAAATTCGCACAAGAGCTCTTTTTAAATGAGATGCCGCCTCAGGTCCAGATGAGTCTGTATTCCTTAGCTCAAGATAATGACATCAATAAACTTGTGGTGGTGGCCGACGATCTTTTCAAGAACTTTGTACACTTAAAATTCCAAAACCGATGCCCATATGGGAGTGATCCCCCATACCTTGGGAATGTTGAATCAGCTGTCCAGAGAAACCAATTCGAACCATTATGAACCCGCTCACGAAGAAATTCCACCTGACCGCCGACACATAAAGGACAGGCGGATGACTCAGCAGAAGATCCTGCCATTACAAAACATACTTGGAGTAGCAGCCAAGAAAGCGTGGCTTGAGACGCTACGCCAGCCTAGCGCAGAGACAAGCCACCCCTACTGGCTGGCCAGGCCAATCTGAGACAGCTGGCAACAACACTTCAAGGACGGGGTAGAGAGCCGAGACGTAGATAGAGAACATGCTTCACAACAGAATTAATGATGCTTATAATTAAGTGGTCTGTTTCTATAATAAGAAGATTGGGCGTCAAAGCTTTAACAACAGTGAAATCTGAAGAATGTCTTCTGTATACTCTAGTATACCCTCACGAGGGGGGCTGCTGCCAAACCCCATCATACAACCACCACTCAGGGAAACTGAAATCTGGGTCATCATCTCATCTAGATGGCCGCGACAAGAAAGTAGATCGAGGTAAAACAGTATCATTTAATAATTATGTAAAGATTTTCAAATTTAATGCTGACAGGCTATGGCCAATTTAAAACTAATAATAATATTAATGAATAATAATAATGAATAATAAAATTAAATAATAATAATAATAATAATAATAATAATAAAATTAAAATGAATGATGTGAACTTTAATTATGTTAATAATACAAATAAAATGTTATTTTAATACTGCACAATTCCATGTATATAAATAACGAAAAATATTCTCTATTGTTTAATACCTGCTGAGGTTGAAAAAAACCGAAAGCGAGTGCAATATAAACGAAATTGAAATTGAAATGAAATCAAAAGGAACAAAATGAATAAACAAATAATTAAATAATAAAAATAGTGAGAGAGATTAATAATCAGTGTATTATTGTATACTCTAATTCGTAATATGCTGTCAGTTTTATATCTTTCTTTAAAAATAATTACTTTGAGTATTGATAATGAGAATGATCGGTTTAGGTACTTATCAATCGAGGCAGAATCCAAGCTTGGAGACGACGGGTGATATATGTTGAATTCTAATTTTGTGCAGAGAATCTCAATTAATCTCAGCCGTTTCAAGAAAAAAAACAAATAGCAACTCCTCTCTCTAAAAGGTAGATGTATCTGGCTCTAAGTAATATAAAAGTATGATAAACAAGTGTATTAAAAAATTTTATATATTAGATTCTCGGCTCGGAAATTCGATCTGATTACGGGCTAGCCCCCATTTCTATAGGGCCGAAACGCCAATGGGCCACCATTTTAGCCAGCCAACGGCAACCAAAAAATAAATGTTTTTATGTTATGTTTATATAGATTTAGATATTGGGTTGAATAAAAATACTATAACACAAATGTATTATAAGCAGATGTAAACTAAACATATTTAGGTAATACTTTTGAAACATTGTTTTGGTTGGTACGATTTAAGCAAACGAGTACTCAATTGAGCCTAATTGTGAGAGAAAAACGATCATGGCATGAACTTATCATTAGTTAATCTCTTTAAGAAATAAATTTGAGTCTCCCATGCTTTCGGCCATGAACCCCCTCCTAAACCTCCTCACCTCTTTGCCTTTTAGCCCACTCTTTCGCAGTTATGATATTTTGTATACAGTAAAAACATTCTTTTTAAAACCCGTCTTTAGATGAGATGTCCATTTAAAAAGATAAAACCAACGGAAAAAAATGGCTGAAATAATTTTCTAAGTATGGGGGGACGAAGAATGGGGGATATAAGAGTGAGGAGGTGAACGGACGACATGAATTGGGCGGAAAAAAAAGTGGGAGATATACCAGAAGGGATATTGAGGGAGTTGGCCTGTGCTTTCCCTTATAAACCTACCATAAAAGGTTCGCCTATACGATTACCTGGACGTCGAATACCGCACAAACTGTATGAAGCAACAAAAAAGGAGTTGAATCAATTAGTCGCTGCAGGTGTGTTGAAAAGAACAAATGCCACGTGGTCAGCACCGTTTAGTGTTTTGGATAAAGGAGGGGGGAGAGTTAGACTAGTGACAGATTTTAGGGAACTTAACAAAAGAACAGAGGTGGATATATTCGGTCTACCAATATTTACGATGCAATCTTCGCACTCAAAGGTGCACGGTATTTCAGCAAGATAGATTTGATAAAGGGTTTCTATAACCTGCCATTGCATCCTGATTGCCAGAAGTACTTTGCAATCACGAGTAATCTGGGAACATTTTTATACACCTCTCTGCCCATGGGCTTTATAAATTCGCCTGCAGCATTTCAAAGAATGGTGAATATATTATTGTCTGACTTAAAAAACTGTCACGTATATATTGACGACATTTTACTCTTTACAGAAACCGCTGAAGAGCACGAAAGACTTGTGGAGACTGTTTTAAAAAGATTAAATTATTTATCTATCTGTGTGAATGAAAAAAAGAGTAGATTTGGAGTATCTGAAGTAGAATATTTAGGTTTCATAATAAGCGCTGAAGGTGTTAGGGCGAATCCAGAGAAAGTTGCAGAGATAGTAACTTATAAGAAACCGCATAATATTAGAGAAATGAGAGGATTAATAGGAAAACTTTTACAGAATAATGCTCCCGTGCCTAGCAGATTTAATGGGTCCATTAACTGACTATTTAAAGGGTAAAGCGTACTCCAGAAAGAAAATATTTTGGAATGAAAAGTCGGAGAAGGCTTTTAGCGCTGTTCAAAACGCTATAAAAAATTCCTGCCTATTAGCCTACCCCGGTACTTCAACGCCCATAAAAATATTCATTCATGCCTCGTCAAATGCTTTATCAGGCGTTATTCTGGGGGATGATCAAGACAGCCGCCCTTATGCATTCTATTCATCCACCCAGTCGGCTATTGAAAAAAGATATGATGATATAAGTAAACAATTATTAATACTAAACAAAATGTTTAACAAATTCGGGTACCTACTAAGTGGTAGGAAAATAACGATATATACTCAATTGAAAGAATTAATCACCTTATATAACAAAACAAATGATGTATTAAATCAAAACGCAAAACAAGTCCGTCAACTTAATTTACTAAGCTCTTATAATGTAATTTTCAAATTAATTAGTATAAAATCCAATCCGTTAAACGAATATATCATTAAAAATAATCCCAATTTTCAAGTAGCGAACGAACAAACAAACAAAAAAGAGAGTGAAGAAACACTTGACAAAGGTTCATTCATAGGCCATTTAAATTTTACAAATAATACTATAAGGGAAGGCCATAAAAATAGTTGCCGTAAAGTAGTAGAAAATAGTACTCATGCCGATCGGCCATTTAACCAACCGCAGATGTTACCCGAGACACGTGTCGCTTTAGAAAGGAATTTACTATCCAGGTATGAAAGAGAAAAGGAAAAGGATGATAAAAGAGAGAATAGAGAAATATTAGAAGAATTAACCGTGAATTTGATATCTGAATGCAATAAACGAAATAAGTTAGTTATAGATAGATTCTTAAAGAGTATTGACTACAAAAGTATAAGCGAAAAGCAAAAAGAAGATACATTTATAAAGTCATTAATCAATAACCGAGAAAAAAGTGGGTTGAAAATGATGGAACAGAATTATTGGTTTAATAAAGAAAGTCTAAAGCTTTATGTGGACGTGTCACTGGGGTATTCTCGTGTCATTTTGCCCGAGACCTGCATACCGGAAGTGGTAAGGACGTTGCACTTGCAAGGCCACTTAGGGGTTAAAAGAACGGAAATTGCAGTGAAATCAGAGTTTGTATTTGAGAAGATTCACTCGCGGGTTAAAGAGATCGTTAGAGCTTGTAATGAATGCCAAATAAACAAAAGCGCTCGCACTATTAGTCCTAATTATGGCCAGTTCAAAGAGGTGACCTATAAGTTTGAAATGTTGCAAATTGACATATTAAAAATGAGCCCCTGCCGGGGTTATAAATACTTGTTTACGGCCATTGATAGGTATAGTTGTTATCTTTTTGCTATTCCTTTAAAGGAGATGAATGCTGAAAGCGTCATTAAAGTATTATTGTATGAGATTCTACCTTTCACTGGAGTGCCTGACAAAATCCTCAGTGACAATGGAGGAGCCTTTAAAGCCCACCTGTTTGAAGAGGTCTGTAAGATGATTGGTGCAGAACATATCTGTACCACAGTGGGAAGTCCGCAGTCGAACGGAAATTTAGAAAACCGCCATCGAGTTTATTAAGCAGCCTTCGTTGCATGTTAAGCGAAAATGAGTTCAAACATCACGATTGGGTATCAGTCTTACCGTTTGCGCTCTTTGCAATACGAACGTCCCCACTAAATGAAAATGGTATCACAGCGTCTCAGGTGCTCTTTGGCCAAAACGTGAATATACCGGGAAGATTAGTAGACACAGAGAGACCTGGAGAAGCTATGTGTTATGATAAATATTTAAACAAGTTAGCAGGGTTGTTTGCTCAGCCGTTGGCACCGAGAGCCACTTTGAAGAACCGATCCGTGTTCGTTCCCAAAAATTTGAAGGAAGCCAAGCTAGTCCTTGGTAAGAAACAAACAATATAATTTAGGCAAGCTCGAACAAAAGTACCAGGGGCCCTATAAGGTGTTACGTTTCACTAATAATACAGTTTATATCTTAAAAAATGGTCAGCCGGTAGCAGAGAATTTAAGAAACATAAAGATCTATTACCATTTAGCGGAGGCCGATAGCTGAGAAATAAAAATAATAAAATTGTGAGAGAAAGAAATCATAGGTAGACAACCTCTTACTAATCTTTTCTTTTACAGGTAATTCGGTCAAAGGTTATGTAATTAGAAATTTTGCAAGTGCAAAGATTGTGTACACAAATTATTGAATAATAATATTTAGTAGTTGTAATTTACCCTCCTCAAGTAGTTTTCCACCTATCTTCCTTCCTCTATCCTTGAGTTGTTTGTAATAGAATTAAGGAAGGCATTCTGTGTGGCTAACTATCAAACATATTGAAATTATCGCAAATGGAAGCTCTCTTCCATTTGCTGTTACAATTTGTTTGAGCTATACTCCAGGGACACCACTTTGATCAGGTAAACGTTCGTTTACCAGATGCAAAACTAAGGAGAGAGGGAGGGGCACCTAGGTGCTATACTTCCCCTATATAAGTAGGGGAATAAAAAGCTCTCAAACTCCTTGAATTACCAGTGGAAAAATACTGAAGGCATACAAATGCCTAACAATGCCTACATTTTAGGGTTAAAAGATTCAAAATTGTAACGGCTTGGGGAGTGCTTGTGGAAGCCGCTTTGAGAAGCCCCAGCCGAAGGGATTATTATTTTAGACGCCGGACGAATCGGTTGTGTCAGGTAGCATAGGGCCAAAGAAAAGCCGGCAAGTTTGCCGTGTCATTATTATTATATCAAATTAACTTTGTCTATTCCATAATTAAGTACTTTCTGACCATTGTGATTACAAAATTGATTATATCATCTGTCATATTATTATTTCACGTGCATATTTAATAAACTTAGATCACAGAATAACCATTTTTAATAAATCATCCATTCAGTAATTACTTATTTAATTGGTCTGAGTAATAACCTCAGATCATATATATATATATATATATATATATATATATATATATATATATATATATATATATATATATATATATATATATATATATATATATATATATATACTCATATATATATATATATATATATTTATATATATATATATATCAGGCGCGGCTTTACGGGGGAAACACAGGAGGCCGGGCCTCCTCTAAAAAAAAAAAGAAACTAATGTAATAAAATTATTCAAATTACTATTTATTACTATTAAAATAATGTTTAAAATGTTATACAAGGACGCTAATTTTACATTAAAATCATTTATTTTCTTCCGAAACATTATTTTTCATATGAATCATTGACTGGAGGCATTTCGATTTGTGCCTACTAGAGAGCTTAATTATAATGCTTTAAAAACACTGGTTGTCATGGCAACGTAAAAGAAACCTTATTCTTAATTTTTCGATTTTGAGGAGTTTTCCACAAAGCCTCCTCTCGAGCGTCTTAAAATAAATCCTCCCAAAATTGGCAACTCTACTCATAAGTAGAGTTGCCCTTTGCAATAAATATGTGAAACAAAATAAAGAAAACTATTTTTTTTTTTTAAATTAAATAAAAAAAAATTATTTAATATATATATATATATATATATATATATATATATATATATATATATATATATATATATATATAGAGATATATATAACTGCTATACTATATATATATATATATATATATATATATAAATGTATATATATATATATATATACTATATACACATATACTATATATATATATATATATATAACATATATATATATGCTATATATATATATACTATATATATATATATATATAACATATATATATATATATATATATCGAGAGAGATTTTTTTTTTAGAGAGAGAGAGAGAGAGAGAGTTATACTAAAATTTACTATATTGAGACCGGATTGCCAAGGTGTAAGAAGCGAAGGAAAAAGTCCCAGATTGGGGACTCATGCGGGGGCAGCGCTAAGTTCACGCACGTAAAGATTTTAAGTGTGATTAGAGGCTGTATTTTGGATCACCCTGTCAATCAGTCTAGGTTTAACTCTAAACTGCAAGGTAGATAGCCATCCTCCCTCATGATGAAACTTGTGTTGTCATCAACATTAAGTATGCATACGTGGTTTTGTGATATGCTAATTATGGAAACTACGATGAATATAACTGGTTTGCAAGGGTTTTTGATCACGCACAATGCAGGATTAAAAGGAGAGTAGTATTTGACTCTTGAAACCAAGGTGTAATTGCCGGACGGACAGGTATGGTAGAACTATAAGATGGTTAAAGAGAAACTTCCTCCGGTTTTAAATTATTGTAGGGTTGGTAACTCGTGGGTACGAAATTTATGAAATTTAATTATTGAAATGGAGATTGACAAGCTGTATGTTAAAATTATATTATAAAGTCTTTTAACTAATGGTGTTTACGAATGGAAATTGTCATGTATAAATATAAAATTACGAAAATCTTTATTTATTAATATACCTCCGCGTTGAACAGCAGACAATAAGAAAAAAAAAAAAAAAAAAAAAAAAATATATTTATATATATATATATATATATATATATATATATATATATATATATATATATATATATATATATATATATATATATATACTATATATAAAAATATTTATTTAAATATTTTTTACTCTATAGACTCTCTATATATTGAAGTGCCTCCCCATGTTATCGGTTCACGGGCCGCCACTGATATATATAAACTCGCGGACTAATTTAATGCATCACTCGTAAATATAATGTAAACTCTCATTTTTGGAAATGTGAGGCTAGGGTTTACCTTTGAGGTCATACCTAACTTCCGGGTGTATACCATGTAACTACACCCTGTATGGAACTAAATGACGAAAATAAAGACAACCAACCAAATTACGAAATCCAAAAAAGTACTTTCATAGAAGAACAAGATGGCAAGACACCAACCAACTAACGAAACAAACCCTATGCTGTAAGTTGTAGCTTGACAAAGACTGTCACAATGGAAAGACATCGTCAGAGAAGAGGAACGTGCCATAGGAGTTATCACACTGTCGGAAGCAGGCCATTCTCAGAGACAGGTGGCTCAGCAACTCGGGGTAAACCAATCGACGGTCAGTCGAATCCTTCGTCAGTTCAGGGAGACTGTCAGAAACCTAGACGACATGGTCAGGGTCGCCCGAGTGCGACGTCCGAGAGAGATGGCAGATTCCTCCGTTTGGCAGTGCTTCTGATCGATTCCAAAACAAGCGTGTACAGCTACAACGCTGCAGGCTCCGTGAGGTCAGACATGTGCCCATTTCCGAGCGTACAGTGAGAAGATGACAGAATGAACGTGGAGTGCGTATTACAAGGTCTGCCATCCCCTCTCCTGATCAGGGAGCATCAGGTTGCGATTTCATTTTTCACAAGCGTATGGAGATTGGACACTCACGGATGAGTCGAGGTTCAGACTATATGGACCAGATGGACGTCGGTGAATTTGGAGACGTGCTGGTGAGCACTTTTCTGCTTGCAATATATCCCCAAGGATTCCTTTTGAAGGTGACTCTGTGATGGTGTGGGCAGGCATTTATTTGGGTGCTCGCACGGCATTGCATATCGTGAGCAGAGGAACGCTAATGGCTGAAAGGTATGCGGAAGACATCCTCCAAGAGTATATAGTGCCTTTCCCGTCCTTCATTGGCGTCCATTTTTTGTTACTCCATGACAACGCCACACAGCACACTGCACAGGTCGTCCAACGGTACCTACAACAGGTAGGGATCAGACTCCTGGCCATTTCTGCGAGGAGCCCGGACATGAATCCCATTGAACATGTTTGGGATTTGTTGGGTAGGCGTGTTCGAGCCCGTGAACATGCTCCGTCCACACTCAGGGAGCTTGCAAACGCTTTGACAACATCCCGCAGGAGACCATCTCCAAGATCATTTCATCAATGCCGAATCGCTTGGAGGAAGTTGGAAGGGTCAGAGGGGGTACAACCCATTATTAGACACCTTTATGCTGCATTTCACATTGTAATTTGTAGAATATTGTTGTTGATTAATAAAATCATCATATCCATATGAACCATATAAAACCAAACCCTAGCTCTACATTTCCCAATATGAAAGAGTTTAAATTATATTTACGGGTGATGCATTAAATTTGCCCGCGAGTTTATATATATATATATATATATATATATATATATATGATATTATATATATATATATATATATATATATATATATATATATATATATATATATATATATATATATATATATATATATATATATATATATATATATATATATATATATATATATATACAAATATATATATATATATATATATATATATATATATATATATATATATATATATATATATATATATATATATATATAACTATATATATATATATATATATATATATATATATATATATATATATATATATATATATATATATATATATATATATATATCACTCATGATACAAGATCATACACTCGCAAGTGATAGGAAGGCTACTTCTTTGGCGTGGTGTCACTCACACGCTGCCCCTCAGGGTATGCCCCACTTTTGGAGACCACTGCTCTGCAAAAACTACTACAGCTACCGGAAAAAGGAAGACATTGCTGGAATCCTGGCAAAATTTTTACCGAGAAACTGGCAAAAAAAAAAAAAAAAAAATCTTATCTCGAAAACTACAAAAAGCTACAACATAAAATGAAATACATTTTTTGGAATCATACCATTTTGGTTCAGGAAAATGTAAAAAAAAAAAAAAGTAAACATAAAAAGTGAAACTATTTTTTTGGGGGGAGTGCTGGGACATACGATATATCTTATATATATTATTTTAAGTATTACAAAGGCAATTTAGGAAATCGAGCCGACAGAACACAGGGGGACATTTCCATACCCGTAGGCAGGAGGGCTGACATAAATATGAGCGGGGTCGGAGACCCTCCCACGGAGAAGAGGTGGGTCCTACCCGTAGTTCCCGGAGAGCCGAGACCGACTCCTGCCATCCCGGTGCGGTATACCCTTGAGGTATTCTTTAGTTAAAAAAAAAACCAAATTAATCGAAAGTCTATTTATTTTAACAAGTAACCAAAAAGGTCTCTAAATAGGCCCTCTAGTCATATTACTATAATTATTAACAATAATTTTTTATTTTTATTTTTCATTCTTTTTCAATTTCATTGTGTTACATATTATATAACTCACTACTTCTGTGTAGCTATTATGGTACAATATAATTTTTAATTTTTTTACATTTTCCGCACTAAAAATTGGACCAGCATTCCAGCAATGTATTCATTTTCCCTGTAGCTATTGTAGATATACAGGGGGCACCTAATCTGGAGACTGACCATATATATATATATATATATATATATATATATATATATATATATATATATATACTATATACTATATATATATATATATATATATATATATATATATATATATATATATATATATATATATA
>JABUQX010125903.1:0-10000 GCA_015478945.1 Trachelipus rathkii
AATGTCAAATAGGAAAGACAGGACGTAGCATAAACCCTATTTACGGAAAATATAAAGAAGTTTCCTACAAGTTTCAAGATTTAAACTGTGATATATTGAAATTACCGGTCTGTAGAGGGTATAAGTACTTATTAACCCTCATTGATAGGTACTCCCATTATGTGTGGGCCTTTCCCTTAAAGGATATCACCAAAGAAACAATTGTTAAAACATTAATTAATCAGCTAATTCCGATGTGTGGAGTTCCCACCAACCTCATCACCGATAAAGGTGGAAATTTCACATCACATTTATTTGAAAGGGTGTGTAAACTGTTAGGAATAATGCACACCACAACCGCAAGCTACGCCCCATTCTCGAACAGCAAAGTGGAGGTAACCCATAAGATGATTCTAACCAGTTTAAGAACCATGCTAGCTGAGCCAGGCATGGAGAGTCAAGGGTGGTTAGACGTTTTACCATTCGTCTTGTTCGCACTTCGGCTCGCGCCGATCTCAGAATCCGGCATCTGCCCCAGTAAATTGATGTTCGGGCAAGATATAAACATTCCTGACGGCTTGATAGACCCTTCTCTCCCAGACGGACCAAAAACCTATGATAATTATATTGAAAAACTGGCAGGACTCATAGCCAAACCGCTCTCCCAGAGAACTAACTTAAGAAACAGAAGCGTGTTCGTCCCCCGAAATTTAAAAGATGCAAAATATCTACTGGTAAAGAGTCAACAGTACAATCGTGGTAAGCTCTCTCCAAGATTCCACGGACCTTATAAAGTCGTAAAGATCACTAACAACAATGCTCATATTATAAAAGGGGATAAGGTGGTAGTTGAAAATCTAAGAAATGTCAAAATTTTCTACAATCTCGTTCCTGACCCACCGGACCGCAAGAAAAACGCGGAATAAAAGAAGTAGAGAAAAGAAATGAGGAACCGAGGTAAATATCTCTTGAGGAAAATAAGAGACTTAAAGACGTTATTATGGTACTTAATACGAGAACCAAAGTGTTTAAAAATGGTATTAAATATACATATTGTAAGTTCTTTCTCCTTCCACAAGTAGTATTTCACCTGTTCTTCCCCTTTCCTCCACTTTATATTTCATGTATCCAACTGAAGGAGGGTGAAAAGTATCTCTGTGAAGTCGGAACTAGGGGCCTCACCCCTATTTCCGAAGCAGAGATCCTTTTTGCACTCGAAGGGCCACCAGTTCTAAGGTGAAATTACGATAGGGAATCCTTGTAAGACAATAGCATGCCATGTCTTAGAGTGTATGCATCTCTGTAAGGGGCTATTGCAAGCCTCATGCATATCACTTTGAATAAATGGTGGTCTGCTTCATACTTATATAATGTACTTTATTTGAAATTCAAATGTTTGGCGCCTCTTCCCTTCCCCAAGGGAAGGAGTGCCAAACAAACGAGGCTCTGATTGGTGCCTGGGTCCAGAAAGGACGCCATCAAATCACCCTCGAGAGTCTTGTAGTGAACCTCATAGCGTGAGGATGCCCTACAAAAGTTGTGAGATTTAACCAAAGGCCGGAAGGTCAATTCAGGATAGGGAATTAGTGCTGTATCTTGTTAGTTAGTCTGTGTAATTCTTAATAGTGCTAACGCTGATATATGCCCATCAATTACTTATCCAATTATTTAATGAAAATCATATTTGTCCTTGTCATCTAACTATCACAATAAAGCAACTACGAGGAAAGTACTCTAATTAATCCCCCCATGCTAAGATTGTCGAAGTGATTTCGGCCTATATATAATATATATATTATAATATATATATATATATATATATATATATATATATATATTATATTATATTATTATCATTCATGTATATATATATATTATTTATATATATATATATATATATATATATATATATATATATATATATATATAATGTTCATCAAATTCTTACACGTAACATTAAGTAGTTACAATCTTCCAAGCTGTTCAAGTAATTTCATTGTTCGTTTTGTACCAGGTCGTGGTCAAGTGTTTTAAGCCCTTAAAAGGAACGTTCCTTGCACTAATCTCCTTCTGGAGAGCAACTTTTCTCGCTGTAGTTCCTTCATCTTTCCCATTAAAATGGTTTTCTACACCATCAAGCAATCTTCATTTATGTTAGCCACTTTCCCTCTTTCCTATGACTTTAGACAGAAAAAAACTTCTTGATCTTATCATTCATTCTGTATAACGTGTCCAAACCATCTTAATCTACGTTCCTTTTCCTCTTTCCACCACATATCTCCTCTCCTAGTGGCACTTATATGTTACTTTTATATATATGATATATATATTACTATATATTAGTAGTATATTATATATTATATATATTATATGATAATATATATATATATAAGTATATATATAGTATATATATATATGATAATAGTATATATATATATATTTAGTATATCGATTTTTTTAAATGTCTTTTTAAGAGAAACGAGTTTTATATATAGAAAAAAAAAACACAAAAAAAAGCAATTTTTGCTTTCTTTATTTATTTATTTATTTTTGTAAAATTTATTTCTGGATTGAACTATCCACCTAAAACAAAGATCTCATCCAACATTTGATCAAAGAAATAAAAGGTTTAAAACTACTGTTCTGACTGTCAGTAATTTTTCTCCATTCCCGATCTGAAATTAAAATTTAAAATTGATTCTGCAAAAAAAAAAAAAAAAAAAGTATTCTATTTCCAAGTATAGGAAAAAAAAAAAACATTTATTAATTAAAACAATTTTTCACCCGAATCACGATGAATCAAACAACGATAGGCAGATATGTCTCAAACATTCTAAATCTACTATAGAAAATGGAAATAAATTGAGTAAAAATATAATGAAAATAATAGAAAAATTATAAAACAAAGTTTATAAAAAAAATCTATAAAAAGAAAACTAGTTTTAAAAAAACCATTTAAATAAATGTTCTTTTTGCATCTCTCTCTCTCTCTCTCTCTCTATATATATAATATATATATATATTATTATATCAATATATTATATATATATATATAGTATATATTATATATAATATATATATATATATATAATATAATATTTTGCATCTCTCTCTCTGCTCTCTCTTCTATAATATATATATATATATTATATATTCTTTTCCTGTTGCTGAAACTGCGAACATATGATAACAAAAATTGCCTGTAGCTAATGTCATTCTAGCCTAATTGAATTTCTGTTTGTCGTTGTGATCTTTGGATGGCGTGGTGGAGAATTTGTTTATCTCTGAAGATATATATCTGGTGTTTTATTGTTTTTGTGATGGGGTAAAACTGTTATTAGAATAAAAAAAATATCGTACAATCTTCAAATCTCAAGATAGGCCTAGCAAGTCGGAACGTTATAAATTTGCTCAGTTAGTTTAATAAGTAATAACAGTGAAAAATTGAAATCTATTCATTTTAAATGGTTTATGAACATTTTAATTTGTTTACCAATCATCCTATTAGGTAAACCTGTCAGGTGGGTTCCGTGGCACAACTTTAGCTAACGTTTTCTCATATTGCCGGCTAGTTAGGCCTGTTGTAGTAAACCTCCTATTTTATCTGTGCTTGAGGCCGGCACTGGGTTCTAGAAGTTAGCAAAATTTACCTTGGTGTCAATGTTGAAATTTCACGGGCATAGCCCTATCCTAAGAGGGGAACTACTCTAGATAAATGTTACCTAGGACCCGGACCAGGTATCGAACCCTGTCAATATGCCTCGCAACTCAGTTGCTTCATTAATTTCAGAATTATTTTTAGAATTATAAGAACTATTTAATTATTAGAAATTCAGAATTATTTTTCATGATTTTATTTTAATAAATCAATTATGTAAATTTCAGATTTTGTTTTACTAATTGTTATTAATAATCAAATTTATTTTCAGAATTATTTTAAAATTCATAAATTTGGGGATAAATAAATTTATTTCTAAAAATAAAATTTTTATAAATTAAAAAGTTTATAAATTTGATGACTTTTCTTTTCTTAGATTGAATGTCCATTTTATTGGACAAGGTAATTGGAGTATTGGAGATCTTATTCTACCACTCTGACTTAAGATCATTTCTGAGCCTTCATCTGCGACTCCGCCTTCGGCTCAGTCTCCACCTGTGCCTCGGACGTCGATTCCGGTTAGGGTTTTCGCTCCGGAGCCACACTCCTGCTTTTGGTTTGGCACCTCCTATATCCTTGATTCAGCTCAGTCAACGTCTTCAGTCTTCACTTCTGGTTCCTACTCCTTCTGTTTTATTATTTTGTTTTTATTGCTTTTATTTTATTGTTTTTTTTTTATTTATTTTTTTTTTTAATTTTAAGGTTTTTAAATTAATTGTTGCACTTAAATCACTTTATGTTATTTATACATTTATATTATTAATTCCATTTTGTAATTTTCAAAGAATCATTATACAAACAATGTATTTTATCGTTTACATTTTCAAGTTTAAAAGTTTACACTAAATCGCCTGCAGAAATAAACTGTTTTGCTTATAAATATGCAAAATAGTTTAAGATTTTTCCTGTTTCTCGAAAAACTCACATTATTTAAATCTTCAGGATTTTCATATTGATCTTCTCTTGCATTTACATATCTTGTTGCAAGACCACTTTTATTTAGCCTAAAGTTCTAAGTTTTTATATCCAGATATGTGTGTGTTTGTGTGTGTATGTGTGTGTGTTTGTTTGTAGTTGTGTGTGTGTTTGTAGGTGTGCGTGTATGTTTGTAGGTGTGTGTGTGTGTGTGTTTGTTTGTAGGTGTGTGTGTGTTTGTACGTGTGTTTGTGTTTATAGGTCTGTGTGTGTGTTTGTAGGTGTGTGTGTGTGTTTGTAGGTGTGTGTGTTGGTAGGTGTGTGTGTTTGTAGGCTTGCGTGTGTTTGTGTAAATATGTAAAGGTAAAATATACTTCCTGAAGAAAAAGATATTAGGATGTAGTCATTGTAGTGCCTTAATTTCCATCCCATTAGATTAAATGTCAAGACGAACGGAGAATCTTCAGAACTTTATATACTTTTTTGTTTGATGAATAATATTCATGGAATTTCATGTAAGGAGGGAAGAGTGTTCCGAAGTGGCTACTCCCCCCCCAAAAAAAGGTTTCCTGCATCGAAGATCATTCTTAGATTTAGGATCTGAAGAAGAGTCTCTAGATTTTAAGCTTGGGAAAAGTTTTAAACTTTACTTTAACTTCTCTAGTAAAGGATGAGTTGGGGAGTTTCCGAGGCACATCCAATTTATAAGCCGACATGCCCCGATGTACGGCTTTTGGAAGTGTTTAGGTCAAAGATAGATTGAAAAATAGATAAAGGAAGTTTGTTCCAGACTTTACCAGTGGAGTGCATGTAATATTGAGCATAGCGGTTAAGTCTGTGGACAGAGAGAAAGGATGCGACTGTGTAGAAATGCGTGTCACAAGAACCCTTCTAAATGGAGGAGGTAGGCGGCTGATTAATTCATAAGAGCAATGTCCTTTGTAAAAGCGATAGAATAAAGAGATAATAAAGAGAATTCACCAGAAAAGACTGGGGAGAGTTAATAAGGCGATACTACTCCATGAGTTTCACCTTTTTAAGGAAAGATGTGTGAGTGAAACAACCCCAAATAAGTGTGGCGTACTACATATGTGTACGAACGACAACATCCTATAAAAGCAATTAGCATTAATTATGATGTCTTATAAAAGCCATAGTAGATATTATTATATTATGATACGTATAAGTGATTTATAAAATTATAAAAACACATATATATATTATATAAGTCATATATTTATAGATTATATATTATATTATATAAATTATAATTTATATATATATTATTATGTATTTTAGTTTATTATACATTATAATTATTAATATATATATTAATATATTATTTATTTTATTTATGATTATTATATATTAATATTTTATATTATATTACTATCATATATATATATATATATAGTTTATATTATGTATATACTTATATATATATATTAAGTAATATAATCTAATGATATGATCATAATATTATAATATAATATATTTAAATATAATAAGTATATTAAAGTGTTAAAATAAAGCTTAATAATTTATATGATTAATATAGGCTAATAAGTATTATATAAATAGCTGATAATAAGATGTGAGAAAAGTTATTAAAAACAGATGGATGTAAAAGATAAAAGTGGTAATACGCATACGTTGTTAAATAATGCCCCAATGTGTAAAAACGCAAAATGTAATTTGATATGAGACGAAAAGCGCAATTATAGTTTGAGTAAATAAGCAAATGAGCGTAAAATAAGCATAGTTGCTGCTTAATGCCTCTTCAAAAAAGTAGTTGAAATGCATAGTGTCGGCAAAAATGCCAAAGCGCGACCACTCTGTTTAGAAATTTTACGGCGCGAACACGGCAGAGAGAAACAGCTCATTTATATTTCGTTGCTCTTAATAGCGCATTATAGCGCTCTTTGCGCTTGTGTACAGCTATCTCGATTTGAACCTTTAAGTGTACAGCACAGTGTACTTCTGATATAATCAATAATACAATAAGATTGTAACTAGAGTTATAGTGTAAAAAGCTAAAGTATGTGTATTAAAATAGTCAAAGGTGTTAAGATTAAAGTAGTTAATATACATCGAAATACACAATAGTATTTAATATAGAGTGATAAAAATAGCTAATAATTATATTATAAATATATATAATGAATCATAGGTTATGATATTAAAAGAGGAAAAGCAAGCTTAGGTTAAATAGTCAATACTATCTTTAAAGTAATATATAGTCATCTTTAATCTACTAAGTAAGCATTACTATCTGATTTAATTAGTAATTTATAAATAATTATCTATTTAAAATCTATATATTATATATCCATATCATATACTATTATTCATTATACTTAATATTCTGTATCTATATCATTATATAATATATTATATATTATCTATTACTAATTATATTTATATATTCATAATTACTATATAGTTATACTTATTATTTATTTAGTTTAATTTTATATCTCTTAATATTTATTTGCGTTTTTTTATTATTAACATTATTGCTATTATAATATTCATAGTTACTTACTACTTTCAATACTAATCTAAGATCATGTAATAAGGGTAGTGATTACAAGTAAATTAGTGCTAGTAATATAATATTTAACAACGTATAGTATATATATTACTATTCTGCATAGTCCTATTTACTAGTTGTACTATATCTACTAATTAAAATATATATAAGTCTATTTTATATTATATAATTTATATTATTATTATATTAGCTTCATTTATATTATTACTCTACTATTACTATGTAATATATTTAGTACTTTATTATGAGGTTATGTATAGCATATAGCAACATTAGATTTACTTAATTATATTATAGTATTGTTTAGATATTCTTCTTATATCTATTATTTCATATATTTATATTTATCTTAAATAATCATATATTATATATATTGCTTTATATTTTCTATATGTTTACTATATATTCTTTTGATTAGTATAAATTAACAAAGATTTATTCGATTCGCTGTTTCGTGCTGGCGTTAAGTATTTATCTGTTGCTCATTAGTATTGTTATATTTATTATATAATATATCATATTAAATGAATTTTATATATAATAATATTTTATTTTATTTAATATTTATATATACTTTATAATTACCTTATATTATTATTACGGGCCTCTGTTTAACGCTAAGGACAACTAGGCATTATGCCTAGGGCGGCAGATATATTGAGGGTCGGCCTAGGTGGTAGAACTCGGCACACAAGACAGCGCAAAAAACGAAAAAAATTAAATATAAATATGATATATATATATTTAGAATATTATTTATATATATAGTATAGATTATTAATTATTATTATATATTATATATATTATAATATTTTTATAACATATATATAAAAATATTATACATATATAGATATATTCTAGATATAATATATATATATAGTATATATTATAATATATATAATATATATATATATTATATATATTATTATAGTATAATATAATATATATTATATAATAATATATATAGTATATAATACTATATGATAATAAGTATTTTAATTTACATAGACTGATCAGTGTGAATTTTTATTTTTCTGCTAGGTGGAAATGAATGGTTAAGAGGGCCCAGTAATATAATTATAAATATATTATATATATAATATAATATATAATATATATATACTATTATATATATATATAGTAATATATTATAATATATATATATATAATAATATATAAATAATATATATTATATATATATATATATATATATATATAGAAGGAGGAGAGAGAGAGAGAGAGAGAGAGAGAGAGAGAGAGACCTGAACACATCAAGGGTTATCACAATAATTTATTCATATGAAGAAGACGTATGTACAAAAAAAAAAAGTGGTGGGGGGGGGGGAAAAAGAAAAAAAAATAATGGAAAAAAAATCTTTTTCCCCATCCACTCTTACAGGCTTCCAACATCTCAAGTACCCAATCCAAGAGGGTGAAGACTAAGTTGTCTAGAAAAGCTCTGTATGTTGGATCTTGGGGAACTGGGGAGTGTTTTTTGACTTTTGTGGGACTGAATGATTAAATAAAAAAATTCGCGTGTCCCACTAGAAACATTAATCAATAAATCATGACAAAATCAGTTTCTTTTTCGGTATTATAAAATGAAAAATAAGTAATTAGACTGAGCAGCACATGAAAATATTTCTTATTAAAATAGTAAATTAAATTTAATTTAACACTGGTAATAAAATTTAAATTGGAAGGTAGACAACTGATACTTGGACAACTCTGGAAGTCTATGTTTGATATGCTCGGAAGTCAATCTAATCCTTTCATTTGAGCAAACATTGTTTAATAATGACTGTTCGTTCTGACGAGACTGACGTCGCATTTACTAGTAAGATATTTCATTGCTAACATAAACATAGCAGGGAAAGCATTTTTACTATCATTCCAAAATTTTAATGGGTCGCATTATCCACTTGATCAATGAATAACTGAATAGTGGTGATTAGTCAATACTTAGAAGACAATTTAACTATGTGATATGTTATGTGCCATTTCGATCCCCTCTTCCTATTTTTGGTTCCCGAAAAGACGAAAAATCTAAAACCCCAATTTTTCGGTTTATTTTATACATGACATTGGGGGATGAACGAAGAACGAAATATGGGGGGAAAAGAGAGTTTCATCACTTTAGGGTGTCGGAAGAAGGGGATAAGATTTTTTTTTCCGGCCTTTAAAAAATTTTTTTTGAAAAGAATATCGGCTTTCGATATTAAGAAAAAATATCGAAATATCGATATATCGAGCTAAGAAAATTATTCCGCCCAAAAATATGACTATAATCGAGCCAAAAAATCTATTTCGATATATTTATTCCTTCTGTCATTAGTCTGTAAATACTAATACATTCTTCAGAGTGGTCGCGAGAGGATTGACGTTCGCTATTGATGACGAATTTTTGCGAATTATCATGGGAATATCTTCAAAGGTTTGAAGTACAGTAATTCAGTTGGTTAGAATAGAATTGTCAAGGGATGTTAAAACCTTTTTCTATCATTAGCAGTCAGATTAATAAAGTTTATTTTTATTATTATCATCAATTGAATTGCAGTTTCCTCTTCCAGCGCGTGGTAACATCATGTATTACTGAAAATTGCGGTACATTAATTCTGCCTTTTTTTTCTCTTTGTCTTCTTGAGCCATGATTGAATATATTAGAGAAGTGTATATTATATTATTATATTTATAATATATATATTATATAATATATATATATATATATATATAATATATATATATATATATATATATATATATATATATATATATATAATATATTTTTATATATATATGATAAATAATATATAGATAATCCATTGAATTAATTTAATATACGGAATATAAAACCTGTTTATTTGCAAGCAACCTGGGTAAATTATTGTATAATA
>JABUQX010125904.1:0-33638 GCA_015478945.1 Trachelipus rathkii
CAGTAGGAGCGCTATATTGGTAGTTGAAAGTTATACCTATGAGAAGTGATAGTAGGCAGGTTTGCCTCGGGCTCATCGCCGTCACATCTAATACCACGGTAGCCTGTACCCACGAGGTACCCCAGTATAAAAGGTCTTATATATGCCTGTCGTCATGCTGGTCATCATATTACTATACGATTAATTAACAATATTTTTTTTTTTTTTTTTTTTTTTATTTACAAAGCATTTTCCGGAAATACCCTAAAGAATTTTAACAGATTCTCAAAAATGTAGCCTATATTCGCTGTAAGCTATTGTAGTCTTTGAAGATTTTTTTTAACCGCAACTAAAATTTTAACAGGCGATTCCAACAATGGTATTACCTTTTTCCGGTAGGCGTTGTAGTCTTTTTTAAAGATATGAATTGTGGCTCTTCTCGAAGCTTGATGATGATATATATATAATATATATATATATAGTATATATATTATAATATATACGTATATATATAGTAGCATAGTATATATAATATAATATATAATATATATATATATGAAGTTATAAACGTGATCAGCAAAGAGTTTGATCTCGAAACGGTAGACACTTACACAAAACCAAATACATATTTTGGATCAAGCGTGTATAGCTTTATTACCGAAGAAATGTAAAAAAAAATCTCTAAGAGTACGCAATTACAGAAAAAACAATTACATATTTGGGGTCATGTTAATTTTCATATTAGAGATTATATGATATAGTAATAATATAATATATATATACTAATATATATTTTATATACTATATATATATATTATATATATAGTATATAATATATAGTATATATAGTATATACTATATATATACTACTATATATATATAATGATATATATATTATAAAATTTGAAGTTCAACCAAACATAATAATCCATTAGGGGGCTCCGAGCTGACCTGGGGGACAAGAGGGAGGTGAACGAAGTCTCCCCGGTCATCCACCTAGAGTCGGGAGACCCGACTCCTGATTATCCTTTGGCGGTCTACGCCTACGGTATTAGTTAGTTTTAAATTATAAAACGCATTCTATAGTATAATAAGCTATACACGCTGATTAGAAATATGTATTTTGTTTTTCTGTAAGTGTCATATCTTTTCGAGATAATTCTACTGATCCCGTTGCGTTAATTTTGACTATATATATATATATATAGTATATATATATATATATATATATATATATATATTCTTTCATAATATATATAATATTATTCTAATATAATATATATATATATAATAAATTATTTATATATATATATGATAGTATATATTATATATCAATATAAAATATATGAGATATATATAATATATATATATATATTAATATATGATGGCCTCGCATCACACGCAATTCGCGGATGCGGGAAACATCCCGCAACTAAATTCAACCATCCGTATCCGATTACGAATTCATCCGCATCCGCCATCCACACTTCCCATTTAACATCCGCAATCTGCACTTAGGAAAATTCAACTCCGCCATCTAACAAAAATTTGAACTTCCGCTTAGCCATCAGTTTATTTCCACATCCGCCATTCCGCAAATGAGAAACTATGGGACCATCACGTGCCATATATATATGTATATATTAATATATATATTTATAATATTATACTTCATATATATTATATCATAATAATATATATATATATATATAATATATATATATAGTATAATATATATTATACTAATATATATATATGTATATATATATAGTATATTATATATATATATATATTATATATATATTTTCATCATATATGAAAACGCTTTAAAGTGTCCAGCAGGATTATTCAGGAAAATATCCAATTGAGATCATTCAGATTATTTCATATATGGGATATGTTCATAAGAATTTTATTTGGGATAATGTGTGAAATTTCCTAAAATGGAATTTTCCTATTGATTTCCATATGGAAAATCTTACGTTCCAACTGGACCATCATTTCCTGATCAATTCCCATAATGCCATTTTTTGCTGGGAATTCCTCAAAAAGGGTGTTCCTTAAGTCCGAACAACCAATCCTGGAGGTTTAATTGGTTTTATTTACTTCCTGAAAGATCCTCGAATTGGAAAAAAACCCGGGGTTAGACAAGAAAATCATTCACCAGGTCTTTTTTTTTTTTTTTTTTTTTTTTTTTTTTTTTTTTTTTTTTTTTTTTTTTTTAGGGGGGGTTTTATTGCAGCTTGGGTTTGTGTTTTATATTTGGGCTTTTTCTTAATTTTTTTTAAATTTCTATTTCGTGAGGAATATATATATATAATATATATATTATAATAAAAAAATATATTTATATTTATATACATATATATGTAGCGACAAAGTATATCATACTATATATACTATATATATATATATATAATATAAAATAGAATATATTATATATCTATATCTATAAATATATTATATAAGTATTTATATATATAAATATATAATATATATCATATATATATATATAATAATAGTATATATTTGTGTTTTGGGTCTAGTTGTCTGGGTGCAATTGTAATGCGTAGAAGCAACGCAAGGGCCCCCCAATCTGCCCGAATCAAAGAGCCAGAAAAAACGCGTAATTGCAGGATGGAGCTGTTCTGGAAGAGAAAGTAATTAAAATTGAGGAGATATACAGGTTGTGATCAGATTACCCCCCGTAGGAGCGAAGTGGTGATTATAAAGAGAGAAGGACTAGTGGTGAACATAGGTCAAGTAGTGTTCAAAGAACGTTGGTTGGGACGATGACGGCAAAATGTGCTGTGGGTTCTGTTAATTAGTTCGCTCCAGATCGTTGAGACCTATGCTTGAAAGTATTCGGCCTCCTCCGCACCTAAATCAGTGATGTCGAGAGGACGCACCCTAACCATTCGCTGTTGTGTACATTGAAATCCCGCAAATAGAGGACCTCAGTGTTGAATAAGAAGATATAAAGTCTCGTGAGAAGAATAAGTTAAGGATATTCAAAAAAGGCGTGAAAAATCTGTTCTGTTAGGAGAACAGTAGCAGAAGAGCAAGATTATTGTAGTAAGAAGGAAGAAGATTTTAAGCCATAGAACATCGCAATTAGGAGATTCGAGTTTCTCGACGACGTGTTATAGGGAGTGTTTTATGTTTACATAGGCAGCATTACTCCACCCCTTTCAAGAGGAAATTAATGAAAGTATTGTAGTGGTACATTAAATGAGTTAGATGGATGAATTCTTAGCCATATGAGGTCTCAGACAAGAGCAAAAAGGTATAGGGGTTAGAGTTTAGAGATGCGTGAGTATATCCACAGGAGAGCAAAGTCTGAGTTTAAGGTGTACGGCATTCCGGTTGCATAAAGTCGATCAGAAAGATCCCGAGTCGTTGTGCAGATTTGCCATCCCTGTTAACACGCACTACACAGCCACGAGCAAAAAAAAACAACAGGAACATAAACAGAAACAGAGCAAACAACAGTAAAAAAAAAAACAATGTAAGGAATGAGCCTAACATTATTATTATTGTAACGATACAAAACCTAGAATTTAAAATAGAAAATTATTATGAAATGAAGCTGAATAACCGTATTTACAGAAAATTTTAAAGATCTAGAAAGTTAAAGCACACAAAATCTACACACTGAAACTAAAACACATTAAAGTCTACACACACACACACTACACACACAAGACAAACAAATAACTTAAACAAATGACTAACAAGAAGCTTAACATTTAAAAGTACCCTAGCCCAGACTTAAATGAAGAACGCTGTCATTAAAACCTGGTAAAATTAAATTTTAAGAACCCTTGATCTAATTATAAAGAGGGTAAACCAAATATGTCGCGTAGTTCATATAGATACTTAGTCTCCTTTTAAAAGAAAAAGTAAAAAAACAAAACCAACTTAGCGTTAAGTTTCAAGAGGAAATTTTCGGAGCAAATCTCATGTTATTTAATGTATATAAGAAGGTGATAGAATTACGTAAAAAAAATTAGGAAGAATGAATCACTAAAATACAACACTAAGGAACAGTAAGATTAAGTTAAAATTGGGTGGCCAACTAAAATAAATTTAACACAGCATTAAAATAACACAGGTGAAGACCAATTCACACGAAAACAAACTCGACAGCACGAGAGTCAAACTAATCAACTATATATATAATATATGAATAGTATATATAATATATATATATATATTATATATATATATATAATATATATATATATATGTATTATATATATACTATATAATATATATAATATAATATATATATATATATATATATATATATAAATAATATATTATATATATATATACAATATATATATAATATATATATTATATATATATATATATAGTATATATATATTGATATATATATAATAGATTATATATATATATATAATAACTATATATATATATAGTATATATAAACAGAGAGTATATATATATATATATATAAAAATATAATATATTATCATATAGATATATATATATATATATAATATATATATATATATATTATATATATATTATATATATATGTATAATATGTGAAATTGCCATACGAATCTATATTCCCATTCCTGTTTTGGATTATTAAAATCTAAAAGCAGTTTCGTTTTTGCATTTGTGCTTACGAAACGTAAGACTTGCTAAAGTTTGCGTTCGTTTTTTGTCAAATTTAGCACAATTCTGAAAAGTGAATTTCTTAAATTGACGTAGGGTTGCTATTTCCCGTACTTTGGCCGAATTTTAACGGAAAAATGCTTATAAAAATGGATAGAAGCAGAACAAATGGCCGGCGTAGAGGTCCGTTTGATTTGAATGTTTTATTCAATTCAAACAAAATTAGCTTTAAATAATAATTTTCTGTCTCAAATCGATAAACTCCAAAATCAATAGTGGATGTGCAATTAGTTTGTAAATAAACCATTTGTTATTTTTATTATTTCTGTTTATTCCATAAACCAGTGCTCCAGACGACAGACCAAGCTGGATCTCAAAATATTTGTAAAGCAAGACGTTTGTTTATGTAGCAAAATGTTCAGTGCTAAGACTGGATTAGATTTCTTATCGACGAGCGTAAGCACAAGTGAAAAAAAAGATAACGGCTAAAACTAGTGATAATTTTTGTCACCTGTGTGCTTAAATCGAAAGAAATGCTAACGCGCAGTTTTAGCACGAATTTTGTACATAAACGAACGTTTGGCTTAACAAAATATTTTGATCAGATGTCTGCTGATGGAGGCCACGTGCGTTTTCGAAAATAAACAGAAATGAAAAAAAAAAATAAAACAAATGGGTTTATATTACAAATGCCTCACCACCAGACGTGTGGAGTTTATTCGATTTGGAAGAAATTAGATTTAAAGCTAATTTTTACATGAATGCAACATTCATCAAATGAAACGGACCTCTAGTCGCCATTGTGTTTGTTTTAACATGTTTTTTCTTTTCAGCATAAGCGACTTTCCTAAAACTTCGGGCAAGCACGGGAAAAATAGCCGACAGATTAATAACAGGATAGGTAAGATTATAGTAACTAAAACGTATTTGAAAGACTCCAAAAATAAGCTTTTCTTCAAGCAAAAGTTTTTGAAAGATAATTTATTTTTTTAAAATTTCATAGCAATATTTTAAACAAAAACTTTGATAATTGCAATGTAATATTGTAGTTTTTTCATTAAATATATTTTTTATGAGTTATTTTTAATATTAAATTTAGTTTATGAATGGACTGAAATTTCATTTCTTAAAGTAGGAGAAAAAGTTACATCTTTAAATCGTAAAGATGAAATAGCAGAGATCGAAGAGCGTGACGAGTACGGACAACGAGCAAGAGAGAAGTCCACCCGGAAGAGATGGGAAGAGAGAAGTGAGACCGGGCGAGGTGCTCGGAAAGCAGTAAAGCGGGTGGAGATTGGTGTTTGGGGGGCTGGATTGAGGTAAAGGTTGCTTGGCCGGGGAGGCCCGCGTCGTGTTTAACGGGCGCTGTGACGGGGATGGGGGACTCGAGGGGAAGCACTATGGTGCTGTTTTCGTTGTTGTCTGTCGCTGTTTTGTCGGCGGTGGCTGTGGTCTTTTTCGTTGGTTTTGTGGCAACAGCCGGAGAACCCGCCCCACAAAGGAAAGTTTATTTTTCAAAATACAACTCAAACTACGATGGAACTATAATCCCTTCCGCTAAATAGTATTAAAGCAAATTAAATTTCAACACAATAAGTCATTTCACCAATTTTGTCTAAAAAGCTCCCAAAAAATGACAAAAACAAAACAAAACTCTTAGCTTTTGAACTTCCAGGAATGGCTGTAGAGCCCCTACTTCAGAGTTTTCCGGACGTAGGACAACACCTTTCGTTAGAGTTTATTATGAGTTTTCTACTGGCGAAGTTGAGATGGGATATTTGCTGTTTTTTTTTTTTGTTTTTTTTTTGGGGAAGGTTTTAGGCCTATTGCGATAGAGTTTCTTATTTTGAAAGAAAATTTTATTATGGTTTTAAATATTACTTTTTATTATAGTGGATTATATAACAAAATATTTCTATGATGGCCATCCCGTCTCGTTAAGTCTATCTCACAAATATATATCATTTCCAGCTGAGTCGGCCTTTGTCCCACCGTTAGAAAAGGTACGCCTAGCTCTTGTGTGCCAACCTTTTCAGTGTTGCGGCTGTCGCGTTCACTCTCGATGAAGTTCCTGGCCAGGCCCGTATAATGTATTTTTGGACAACCCTTTTTACCCTTTCGCGACTGGTTTTATCCAGAACTTTACGCTCTTCGTACAAATCTGGAGTAGTCCATTGTTTGCACGATCTTTTAAACTTCTTATATTCGTTATCTATTGATTGTTGTTTAATGAAAATCCACGAACAAGCGACTCCTGACTGGAGGAGAGAGGAAATATAGTACTAATATTATCTTAAGCCTCATCTCGCATTTTTGTACAAAGTCTTTCATGCACATGTACTCATTTGGCGTATGGTTTCACGCTTGTAAAAAACCTCACTCTTCTTTTGGTTGCACTTTTCGTCGCGTTGGTTTTCACCTGTAAGCTGTCATTACATAATACTCGTGATTATGACATATATACTTTTTATATTCGGTGACGTTGTTTTAAAGCTCTACTATGTATAACTGCTATATCTATATGATTTGGTTCACAAATGACTTATTTCTATATCGCGTTGTCATTGCACTCCACGCTAGTTATAACTAAAGGAGTCTATTACTTAGTATTTGACTATAATACTTTACAAATTATATCGTCCAGTTGATTATTTACACCAAGTAACTGCTTAAATTTATTAGTTATGCAATAATTTTATTCAATTACCTAATATTATTTCTAACAAATGTTATAACTGTTAAACTGTTGGCACTTTATATGATATATTCGCGGTTTGTTTACTAATATATACCAGTAACATGACCTTGTATATGCTAACTTTTTAATTTTCTGCCTAGCTAGTTATTGTTTTTTTCACAGAGTTCACACATGCTTAGTCTTCGTGTGTGGCCCAGCTTGTACGTTTCATATTCAATCACGACTATTGCTGACAAGTTACTACATAGCCTCCTGTGCGAGTGATTAAACAGCTTGTGTTTTGATTTGCTCTCGTTAGAGTGTCATTATGCGCCTCTCTCTGGCAATTCAGAGAGTAGTTGAAGAAGGAAGACTGATGAAAGAGACTGAGAAGGACATTGTAATGATTGGATGGCATGATATGTACAGATATGAAGAGCGTTGTGAGAGATCATTTGCAGCTGTTCCTTGTTGACTTTTCATTGTCGCGTTGTTTTACCTGGCAACTGTTAATGTTGGCACTATTCTTTCGCGTTGTTTCACCTGTACCTGCTCTTGTTGCATTTGCCATTAAAGTAAATTATACCTGTAGCCTGTTCGATGTTTCACGTAATTCCATTCGCGTTGTTTGTACCTACAAAAGCTGCTTGTTGTACCTTTTATTCATGTTGTTTCCACCCTGTACACGTGGCTTCTTCGGCTTCATCGTTTCATTTTCGTTGTTTCGAACTGTAACTGCTTAAGTTGTGTTGCACTCATTTCATATTGCGTTGTTTTGACCTGTGACTGCTCTGTAGTTATCATTTTTCCATTCGATGTTGTTTCAGCCTGTAACTGCTGCTTGTGTGCACATTTTATCTCTGATTTTGGCTTCACTTGTAACTGCTCTTGGGCTTGAACGATTACTGCTTTGTTTCAACTGTAATGCCTTGGGGGTTGTTAGCGTGTTGGCTATCTTTTCATTGCGCGCTGTTTGTGTTGTTGTCGTGCGGGACCCGTGTTATCACTGCTTTTGTGTTGTTGCGGTGAGTCTTTTTGTCGTGATGTTCCGCTGTTTGTGTGGTTTTCAACTGTAATCGATTGCAGGTGCGCGGTTGGTTTGTCGTGTTGCGCGTTGTGGTGTCATTTGTTGGTGTGTTGGGTTGCTTGGTTTTTAATCCGTAGATTGTGCGGTTGCTGGCTGTTGGGGTCGGTTGTTGGTGTCTTGTCGGTGGGTTCTTGTGGTATGGGGGTGGTGATGTAGTTTGGTAGGGTTAGGTTGGGGTCATCGGGTTGGTGTGGGTGTGGGGTAGGTTGGTGTGGGGTGTGTGGTTGTGGGGGTGTTGTGGCGTTATTTGTTGCTAGTTGCTTGGAGTTGTGTGCGTTGTGCATCTTGTCATTTTTGCGTTGTTTCAACGGACTTTATCTGCTGTAACTGCTCTTGGGTGCATCTTTTCAGTTGGTTGTTCTGCAGTTGTTGTTTCATCATCTGTAAACGGTGCTCTTGTTGGCATCTTGGTGTCATTTGTGGGGTTGTTTTTTTCAAGCCTGTGAAACGTTGGCTCTTGTTTCGGGTGCAGGTGGCTTTTGCGATTTGTCGCGGTTGGTTTTCACCGGTGGAGTGTGCTTGGACTGCCTCCGTTGTCTGCACATTTTATTCATGTTGTTTTCACTTTGGGTTGTGTTCTGTATACTGTTCTTTTTTTTAGTGGATTCTGTGGTTTTTTGGTTGCTGGTGTTGTGTTGGGCACCAGTGTTTTGTAGATTTCATTTTTGTTGCTTTTTTGTTTGGTCACGTGTTTGAATGCTATCGTGCTCTTGTTGAACGTCAGTTTGCTTGTTTCAACTGTGAACTGCTTCTTGTAGCCTTTTCGTTCGCTGTGTTGTTTCATGAGGATGTGCGCTGTAAGGTCTGGCTGCTTGTGGTTTGTTGCGATGGGTTTCTCTGTACTTTGTTCGTAATTGGATTGTGCGCGCTTTGTTTCACCTGATGAACGGTGCTACTGGTGGTCCGGGGGTTGCACTTTTCATTGTGGGTTTTGTTTCACCTGGTAACTGGCTCTTGTGCCACTTTCGTTGTATGATGCGAGTGTGAGTTGACTGTGCATGGTGGTTGGCCTCTCAGCTCTGTGTCGGGTGAGGTGGGTGGCAGGGTGTGCGTTGTTTTTGTTCCACTCTGTAATGCTCGTTGGTTGCAGCTTTCAATGGGTCGCGTATTGTTTCACCTGTAACTTTTCTTTGCACTTTTCATTGGGTTTGTTTCACCTGTCACTGCTCTTGTTGCACTTTCATGTGGAGAGAGAAGAGAGGAGAGAGAGAGAGAGGTTAGCGTTGGATGATGTAGATGACAAGAGAGAAGAGATTTAAACCACAACGAGAATTTGCATGTACACCTACATAACACTTACATATGTACATGTATCCTGTATTATGTACTGGTAGCCTATGTGCATATATATTTTAATGTGTATATTTCTTAAGCCTTTATGGACTGTAAACTTCCTATGCTTTAATATAATATATATAGTATCTTATATAGTATACGTAATCCAACATCCATAAGTTATATATATATATATACTTATTTCATTTCAGACTAACTATTGTTATTCATATACCTATATATATATATATACTATGTAATATATTACTATATTATAGTATGAGTACCTATATATCATCATATTATTATAAGTTATTGCAAATCAACTTCTCTCTTTTTATAATGCGTATATATTTATAATACTTGTCATGTATTGAAAAAAACCTGCGATATTTTTTTTTTTTTTTTTTTTTTTTTTAGAAAAAAGTTCACACCAGAGTCAATTGGCGTTGGCCAGGCCGTCAACGGGTGGTCAAGCGCACCCCTATCAGCCCTTCGTGGTACAGATCGAACAGCCACTGATGAGTTCGCCCGCCATGCGTTAGCGTGTTTTTCGTCGCTCTCACTTCCACCGAGATTTTGAGCCACGGTACTACAAGCCGAAGGAATTTAACTGTAGATTATTTATATTCTATCTATAGGCCCTTTTACTGTTTGTATATAAATTCCACCTCTTCTTCTCTTTCATAGCTATTGAATCATTTATGATATTAAAATCTAATTATTTGCATACATAAATTTAAAGCAATTTGTATTGGTGTTGCAAAATGGCAATGCTTTTGATTAACGTATATTTCCCTCAATTTCTCCAAGTCTCTTGAAAATTATATTAAAAAAGTTTTAATTAGTTTGTTATTTTAAATTTTTATTAATTATACAAATTTAAAAATATTTGCAAAAATTGAAGAGTTGAAAAATCTATTTTTTTTATATAATAACTTTTATGAGAAAGAGTGGATAACCAATATGCATAGTAACAGTAGTAGCTATAACAGTTGTAAAGGTAGTAAGTAGTAGTAGTAGTAAGTAGTAGTAGTAGTAGTTCTTTTTGTATGTAGTAATCGTAGTAAGTATGTAGTAGGTAGGTTGTTTAATTCATAATAATAATACCATAAATTCATACATCGCCCATTAAAACATGAGAGTCTAATTATAACTCTATTGTGATTAGGAAATTAGTATGCAATTAATAATTATAATTATATATTATAAACTTATTTAATGTATATATATTTATTATTTTATTAATCAGCTGAAAAAAAAAAATTTTTATTTGTATTTTGATTTATTATTTATTATTATTATATTATTATTATTACTTATTAATTAATATAAAAAGAAATAATAAAAGCTCTAAAATAAAAATTTCACAATAAGTTCACTTCATTTCTTGTCTTATAAAGGCTCCTACCCCCACCAAAAAAACAAAGAGCATCCAAATAATCATGAAAATGAGTTAGCATCCCCACCTTTTTTTGCACTTATAGAAATTCGCGCGAGCCGAGTGGTTTGGTCAACAATGCATAATATACCTCACGCTCTTTGTTTGCGCAAAAGACACATACGGTTGGTTCGATAACGTCGTTGTTAAACACAGCTAACAACTGTGTAAACGTGTAAATTGTTGTGCCATTACAGCTTATCTTCCATTTTTATTGGCGTTTTGTCTTAAAGCGTCAGTAAATTTGGAGTTGTACCGAGGTACTGTTGCTCTCTCCTCTCAGTGTCGCTTACGATTACGTCTGTTTTCTGTTTTTCCCATTCTAACTAGAGTAATCTGAGATGAGCTTAAAAGCTCTCTGTACAAACACTCATATATATAGCGAATCGCTGTATCGCAGGTTGTTTCACCTGTAAATTAACTCTTGTTTTGGCAGACTTAAACTCTTTTATTGAAAACTAAATTTGGACCGTTGCAAATATTTTCTCCTCCGAAACTAAGGCATCTCCATGTGACCGGGTTATTGTAATGTCGGTTTGTATTTGTCTGACAAACTGGTACATAATATGATGAAATATCTTTTTGTTGTAGCATTGCAAACCGAATTTTATTTGACAGTATTCGACGTATATTGAATGTCTTCAGAAACTCACAAATCTTCAGTACAACCAATAATACATAGTTAATTGAACTTGTTCTCCAATAACCTCAAATTTTCTGTCTAAAACATCGCGCTTCCTGATCATATCAAAAAAGCAACTCGTAACTGAAGCAATACTTGCATTCAAACATATTAAATATCCTCTTTCAGGAGCGTTTTCTTGGTAACCTCTCACTGTAGATGTAAAACTGCTCTAGAGGAATAAGTCCGCCTTAAAGGCACTTTTCATTTTGCGTGTAATGTGTTCAATCTTCTTTAACCTGGAACGGTTATATGGCCCTTAACATTCATGCTTGCGTTGTTTTTTCAAATGTATCTCGCTCCTTCGTGGCATCGGTTTCATTCTTCGGAGTTGAAGGTAATTCATGGCACATTCGTGATTATACTCTCGCTTCAATATCTTTGCAGGCAAACATATTTTCTCATTGGCATAGGGATGTTTCATCTTAGTAAATCTGTCAGATTATTATGTTTCCTCGCAAACATTTTATTTTGTCAATTATAAGCGAGTTTGTCTAAATGATTAGCACCGTTCTATGAAAATAACTTAGCTACTACTGGTTACAACTATTCAACCAGTGTGTTTGCGCCCTTGTTTCAAGCGTCCTGATGTCGAATCTGTCGTCTTTGTTGTTAGTGAACGTTTATTCGAGTGTCGGCGCGTGTGTATCCTACTCGAGCGATGTGGAGTATAGCATATGTTGTATAACAATCTCGCATACAGAGCCCAAATGCCTCATGCCCTCTCGAAGCACGTCTAATAAGTGTTTGTACCGTGTTTGTTCATGTCGAACCGAGTAAGTTGAGGAGTATGCGGCTTGTTCTTCCTTTTGTTTGTCTTAAGCTTTCTCTCTTTTCAGTCGTCTGTTCGGTTTTATGTCCATTCTCCTACTCTCATAGGTAAGGCGGTGGTGCTCTAATGGAGTTAAGCATACAACTGCGGGGCACCTTTTTATGCATGTTTGCTGCCTATGTCTTTTTCTTACCAAAGAAATCGTTTGTACTATATACATTACTATTCGTGTCTCGAGTCACTTTAAATCACGTGTTGCGTCTATTAGACTAGTATTACATGTAATAAATGTATTTGAACATACCAGCAAATTTTACTCTTGATCATTCTATTTTCATGGCTGTACCACTTCAATCTTTTGATAGCCATTGCTTTGATTGCTCTTTTTCTTTAGATCATAAGGTAGAGCTATTTTTCATCTTCATTTACAGTTTTCTTTATAAATGCCACAGAGTCCTATTCCTATTTGTTAAATAATTCTATGGAATATACAGCTCTTGTTTTTTTTAAATCTTTGTACAGCAACTTTGGCACCCTTGGAGAAGAAAGTTTGCTCAGCTTCAATTCATCTGACAATGGTATAGTTCTGATCCAATTTATATTCTTATGGTAGTTTACCATTGTTTCCACTGTTTATTGCCACTTTTCAATTAATACACAAACATTTTTAATGTTTTACTGTGAGAATTAAGGTTACTGATAGTGAAGATGTAGAATTGTCTTTCGGCTACTGTGGAATCTAGTAAAATGTTGTATATATCCTTACTATATATCAAGCCCTAATAAAATGACGTTATCCACTTATTTAATTATATTATTTGGGTCATTCTTTGGGGCTAATACTTTAACTATAACTATATTTATATACAGCTTTTTCATAAAACATTGAATGATTTTTAACTCTTTATCTATTCTTACCATCTAGCTTAAGTAAGATTTTTTATGTTTAATGTAGATATCTTCAGTTTTTTTTAATATAAAATGAATATTTCACAATTGTATTGCTATACTTACCTACTAATAATTATATAATATATATTATATATTATATATATAAATATTTTATTATAATATATTATATATATAATATATATATAGTACTATAAATGTCATGAGGCTTATTTAATAATATATAATATTATCCTGGTAGAGCAAATTTAATAATGATATTTATATTAACTCATATGTTCTTTATTATAACTTATTCATGGGAAATTATCTATAATTATACCTCCAAGTAACTTAGGAAATTATAATGTAAAGTGATAATTATTTATAATTAAGTTTACTTTATAATATAAATAATTTAATGTATAAAATTTTGCATAATTATAGTCCTTAGTATTATATATATATATATAATATTAATATATAATTATATTTAATATATATAAATATATATATATATATATATAATAAATATATTATATATTAATTATAATATATAATATTATATTTAATATATATATATATATATATAATTATATATATATATTATATTATTATTAATATTATATATTAATATTCATATATATTATTATTATTATTAATATAATAATATATTATATATATATATATATATATATATTATATATATAATATATATTATATATTAAATAATATATATATATATATTTAATTAATATATAATATATATTATTATATATAAATAATTATATAATTTATAAACTATTAAATGTATTATATATATATATTATCACAACACATAATTATATAATATACAATATATATTTATATATATATATTATAAATTATTATAATATATTATATATATAGTATAATATTACAGCTAATCATTAGTAAATTCAAATATCAAAACTTAAACCTTTAATTACATTTAATGAAGGTTGGTATACCACACTAATTCGTAACTAAGTGAAATTAACACTGCTATAAGCTACTATATATATTAGTCATTTCTTGGCTTCCTTTGCATCAATATAAATCACGCTTAATAGTGGAGTCTCGAGTATGTATCTAAATCTATATACCGTTGTAATTCTGGGTGATAATGGTTAGTATAATAGGTGAACATATAGACTAAGGAGTGAAGTAGATTACAGTTTATTTACCGGGGCTCCTGGTTGTAACTCATTATTTTACGCAGATATTATTTATTCTATAATGGTTTTTGTGAATTTATAAATTATAAGTTGATTTACTTGGTATTTTGTATACTTCGCCAAAATAACCTTGTAAGTACTCATTATTTATATATATATATATATAGCATATTTCTTATTATAATTATTTGAGGTTAATAGATTTAGTCTTGAAAGTGGTTAATTTTATATAAGTGCGAATAGCTCTAGAGTATTTTAGAGTGTTATTTATTCTTGGTGGAATGATCATTTGGTATTTAATATATTTGATTATTAGTATATTGTTGATTATATAATAATAATATATATTTTATTAACTTTAAATTTATTGTTTGTACAGTTGGTAATGAAATAAAGCCTAAAATTTATATTTTAGTTTTTGGTATACTTATTTATAATGTGAAATCTTTGATGAGAAGAAACAAGATATTAAACATTTGTATCATATATAATATACAGATAAGTCTTAAAATATGAGAATTGAAATTAGGTGTATATTATATATATAATATTTTTATGTTTTATTAGTGCTGTGTGAGTGGACAGGTGTTATGTAATGTTACTATGCCGTGTGCTGTATCAGAGCGGTGACAAGGAGAGCTATGGCCGGAAGATTTTTTTAGTGAGACATAAAATTTTCAGAGTTTTCTATATCCGTTAATAAATATCGTGTTCAGTGTGATTATGAAATTAAACGATTAATTGTATATGATATAATTATAATTATAATTTTAGTAATTTATTATATTCTTATACAAGAGTTAGTGTAAAGATTAAAATACTGAGGTATATTGTGCATTCGAATGTGTAGGTACGGTATAGCATGGGATAAGTGGAAATAAATATCTTCTGGTCCATGTAATCAATAATAATTTCTCTGTTTATGTGTATAAGTAATGTGTCGGATAAGATATTCATAAGTGCTAGCTTATCTCTGAAAAACGTGGGTTATTCTCCATATTTGCGTTTGATTTTGGATATACCAAGAAGATGGTAAAGGTAATACTCATAGAGGATTATGGGTGTGTGTGGATTCAGTACTAGCTTTTCGCTTTATTCGAGTAATGCATTGGATTCTTATATCATAAACACCGAGGCGAAATAGTGTGATCCAAGAATGTTCGTTATGAAATAGAGAGTTGTTCGTTTGAGAAAAGCAGTTCAATTTGTGATACTACTCGAGTTAGCTCATTCGTAGAACACAGAATTGTATCAGAGTTCAAAGAAGATAAAGGGAGGCACGAAGAGCAGTAGAAATTGACGCGAGCTATTCTGCCAACTTATTAAAAAAATTCGATTCGTGGTTGTGTAAGGACAAAATACTATCGTTCGGGTTACGTTTCCATATTTGGACGGCCAAGTCGGGATCGAAACTCACTTCTTTGGCTGTTGGAAAACGATATGGAGATCCTTATTTGTAGGTTATTTAAATATGAGTGCTTGGATGGAGTACTTGTATGGATTGACTCTAGTTCTTTTTGAACATTTTCAAACTACGTTGTGTTTAGAGGGATATCGCTTATGTAGTCACCGCTTGTTGTTCCACATTGATTCCAGATTAATTTCAGTTCATAATATGCCTTGCATTTAGTCTGCAATTTCATAATATCGTATTAAGGTGTGGCAACACAGGATAAAAATAGTTAGTAAATTTTTTTACTTCTTGTCATAATTATGGCAGATTGAGGACGACCGATGTCGTCTTCCAGGAGGAAAGAGAATTATTTTCGTTGTGATGGCGACGTTTTCGTTTTGCCAGTTGATTTTGAGATACATCTTCTCAAGTCAAAGAATTTTTTGTGTTTCGTCTTCAGCCAATGATTTGAACGAGCGTAAATAAACTCTTGCATATATTAATTGATTAATTATATATATTAAGTATCTGAACTTTAATTTGGGATATGGATAATCTAAGAGGACAGGGGTATGACGGTGCATTGGGAGCATATGAAGTGTGAGTTTCAGAGCAGATAGGTCAGAAAGTAATAAAAAGGAAAATGTCACAAAAGCAATTTATACTCTCTGCTTTTGGCATTTCTTAAATTATGCCTCAGACACTTCTCAAGTTCAAGAATATTCGAACCATGCAATAAGAGATAATTATTCAGATTGTATAGTAGGATTGATATTATTTTCTTCCATTGTACAGAAGCTGTCGTGGGAGCGATTCTGGTTGAGAGGATTCATAAAAGTGTTCTTTTTAGGATTAAAGATAGAAAAAGAGTTAATCTCCGTAAGATTTAGCATAATACGCATTAAATAAAGTTCATTGTGTTAACTCTACCTGGGGCCAAAAGGTCTGGTCATTGAAATCTTGGTTTTGAGTTTTTTAAATAGAGAGTGTATAAATCCGTTAATGTCATCAAGCTTAGAACAAAATGGTGGAAGTTGGAGATCAGTCGAAAAATGCTATCTTAATTCTAACAATGTTTATAGAGCATCTTTTCTGGTTTCCTTTTTTTTATTGAGTGTTTTATGACACAGACTATTAATTTCTCATTCGTACATTTCTTTCTTCAAAACAGTTGCATTTACACGTTTATTGATTTCTTGTTGGTTGAGATTGTGCATTATAAATGGCGAATCTAGTTGGCACTGTAAAACTCACTTCTTGAAGCCATTAGAGTTAGGAAATAGGTACAACACTCATCTAGAATTTCAATACGCATTTTGATTATAGAATGTGGTTAGATCAGACATTCTGAGAATTCTTGAGCTGGGTATTGTTGTGTGAATTGTTGCCTGTTTGACTAAGAATGTTAACAAATTTCGAAAGAAATACATTGAATCGGCATACTTCTCCTGAGCTATTCTGACCGGCAGGACATCATTATAGCAACATTCTTGACTCTTTTTTCTTTGAAATAGATTTTTATATTGAGAGGATGATTAAAGTAGTCAGCAACTGAGGAGAATGAAGGTGTTTCTCTTTAATCATAAAGAAAGTTATATCTTCTTGCAAATTTGTCATACTCTCCGAAGGGCAGAGTGTAACATGTGCCATATGAGAAGATAAAGATGTAATATTTTTTACAAGGAAGATTTCGAAAGCCAATTGAAGATTTGTAAAAACATCCATTTTATGAATCAGGATATTTGGGTATTGGTAAAGTTACTGAGGTATGGCGTTATCACAGAGTTTCACCAGATTTTTCATTTAAAGAGAGATGTCCATAATTATTCTTCTTCTAGTTTCTTGTTCGCTTCGCAGTCACAATTTCCAATATTTACATCTTGTTTGCAGAAATACTTGAAAGGGCTAATTTTTCGAACAAATATAATAACTATCCTGGAACCAATAATCTTTTGCAATATACTATATTGTAGAAGAATTGTAAAGAGCTTACTTTGGAGGAAGCTTGCCCTCGCTCAATGCGTCATTTGTAAGTACATATATTGACATATAAAATTCTTAGATAGTATATATTTCATCGAGTTTGCTTAACTCTCTTCTCATGCCCGGGGGTTTCTAAAGGGTGTAACAATTTTGGGTTTGAAGGGCTCAATTGTATGATTTTATTTAAGTAAAAAGTTTATTAGTAAATTACATCCAATTTTTGCTTCTTGAGGATTTTATATTTTGGTCTTTCCCAGCTTTTATTATTTTTAATAATATTTTGGATGTGTAGGTCTGGGAATTGAATAATGAGTGTTTACTATCTATCATTATTGGTTTTGTTAATAATGTTCGGGAGTAAAGGTTTATTGTTGTGAGTGTTTAGGTATAATATATGTAAATTAAATTCTAAATTAAGCATGATTGGATAGCTATTATAATTGTTTTAGTGGATTACATTAAGTGTAATATAGGTTTTATATTACTTATTATTATTTACAGCATATATATATAGAGTTTTAAATAAAAATGAGTGATATAATATTTATAATATTGATATATATAAGACACGATGTGATATATTTGTCTGGCGCGCCCCCGAGTGACTGAAAAATAAATCCACTGGAATAGGGCACAACTAGTATAAGAGGTATATACGTCTTTAATATTTTATTACCTCATGAGATTTTATATACTACTTTGTAGGTATAAATGATAATTGCTTATATATTTATAATATATATATATTTATTATATATTATATATATATATATATATACCTATCACTATTATACAGATAATAGAAGTGAATAATGTGATTTTATTAATATTAGTGATGTGAAATATTATAATAGTGTGATTTCATTGCTAATAACCCCTCTGGGAATTCGCTTTGTTGTCGTAAGCATTATAATTATAATTTTTGATATATAATATTTAGTTAGTGATTATATATAATATTTATTATATTTATCCTCCTTTTATATAAGTTGTTCTTAATATTATATATATATATGATTGGATCTATGTCGAGTCAGATTGTAGGAAGTAAACATATAAGTGTAATACATAGTTTATTGCTTAGTGAATTTATATATATATATTATAGACTTTGCTATCCCTTTAATGAAATACATGAATAGATATGTAAATTTATATTTTATTGGTGAGATAGGTTTATTATATTTGTGATATGATTAGTTATAATAATATCAATTGTATCGTTGTTTATAATTTTTATTGTTAAGTAATAATATTATATTATATATATAATATATATATTAATATATAATATATATATATATATATAATGTATTATATATATATATTTTATTATATACAGTATTATATAATATATATATATATATATATTATATATCCGCGTTGGTTGAATCTTTAAGGTAGATTATATTATTAGATTTTTTAATAATTTATTTTTACTAAATTTATATTATAAATCATATGGAATGTGAATATGTAGGTATTTTTATGTAACATATTATTTTGCGCAAATTATTATGCATATTAGAGTGTGTTGGTGTGTAATCTTTTTATAGTCATAGGTGTTTTTCCTGGATTTTTCACCTTCGTTAATAATTAAGAAGGTCTACTAATTTTAGCTTATTGTAACCCATAGACTTGAGTTTAAATAAATCATTTACGATATCGATTCTTACAGCAAATTCCGTCCCAAGTGGCATTGACAGCCTCTTTCGACAAGACAGTCGATAATTCTGTCAATATGTATGTTAAAAATGTAATTTCTTTTGATATCATTTTTTTTTTCAATCGATATTCCGTTAATGGATATTTTAAAGGTCGTAGGAGATATTATTATTATATTATTATTATTAATTAGTTAATTAATTGATTATTATTATTATTGATTAGGTTATTATTATTATTATTATAGTTTCCTTATTTGGGATATTATTATTTGTTATTTTATGTTATTTATTTATGGTCTATGGATTATATTATTATTTTTATTATTATTATTTATTTATTATTGATTTATCTTAATTATTAAATATAATATACTTAAATTATATTATTATTATTATTATTAATTATTCATTATTATTAAATTATTATTAATCTATTATTTTTTAATAGTGTTATATTTTATTTATTATTATTTTAGTTTATAATTATTATTAATGTGATTATTTTATTTATTATTATTATATTTTAGTTATTATTAATTGTAGTAGTAGTAGTATTTTTATGCAGTTTTGAAGGAAATTAAATATTAACTTTTTTCCATTTACTTAATTTTTTCATACTTTTAAAAACTAACAATCAAAATTGTAATAGATAGATATATTATATATATTATATTGTAAAAATTATTTATTTTATTTGAGCATGTTATATATTGTTTGTACCGATATCGCACTCTAATTTTATTAAGATTCTAAGGATTATTAAATTAATATTTAATATTTAAATATATATTTAATTTATTTTTATATTATATAAGGGCCTATATATATATTTATAATATTATATATATATACTCATATTGTATTTGCTTATTTATGTACGTATATAATTTTTTTATTATAGATGTTAAAGTAGTAGTATATATATATATATTATATAGTATATTATTTCATTTCACCTAATATCTTTTCTAAAGATATTATAAAGGATATATTTTTCTAGTATATGTGAGGTATAATAGTTTGTGAAATATGTGTAGAGTCCGTTTTAGGAGCATTGTATATTTATTTTTTTCTTTGAGGGCATGTTTTTGTACCTGATATTAACTGGACACCTGTCGACCAATAATACAGGCTAAGTTTCTGCAGAAGTAATCGTTATTTTATTATTTTCCCTAATCCATTCTTATCAGAAGTATAAATTGATTAGATCGCTAATAGCATGAAAGCCACGATTCATTATAATATTATATATAAGAATAAGAGCTTTATTTAAATATATATAAGTGTAGAATAATAGTATATATATGTAACTATATATGAATTTATTAAGTATAGTTTAATATATATATATAGTATATTTAGTTGCTAGTTTATTATATATAGTTTATATATGGAGTATATATATATATTTTATTATTAGTATTATATTTATATATATATAGTGTGCTATATATATATATAATATATAGATACTGTAGATATATATCACATTCTATAATATTATTAAACTTTATATTTATTTTATTTATAATATGATTATGTATATTATTTATATAATATATATAATATATACTTTGCTTTACTTAATAAAATTGTTAACTATTATTTTATATATATCATAATAATATTTACTAATAAATATAACATAATAATTTATACTAAAAAAATAATGACATGAGTATATTTAGGTACTGTAAATAACTATAATATACTATATATACAACAATTACTCTATATACATTGTTTATATTATGGTATACATATATATATTATTTAGTTATATATAATATTATATAGTTATATATATATTGTATACAGTATAAATATATCTACTATATATATATATAATAGTATCAATAAATATATATATATTAATATATCGTAATATTTGTAGGTATAGATAGTAGTTAGGCTAAGAGTTCTCGTAGTTTTAATAGATATATATAGTATATATATTATATATATTTTTCAGGGTTTAGTTTAAATTTCGACATTACATAAATATATTTGGAGTTTTGTTATTGGAGATTTTGGAAAGGTGTAAGACGTTAAGGGAAATTGTAAAAGAAAGCTTTTCCCGTCGGGATTCGAAATGCTTCGATAAAAGCAGGTGCTGAAGAAACGAGAACCGAATTCCCACGTCCTTACCCATTTGGCATTCCCGAAACAAAAAAAAAAAAAATTCGTTCAAACAAGCAAACCATCAATTTTTTGCACATTTAACACGTTTCCACCTTGTCTTTTCCTAGTCTTGCGGTTTTAAATAGTATACTCATAGTATAAATATAATTGAAATATGTTAATATATGTTAATACTGTGATATGCTGCAATAACCGCAGTTAATATACAAAGTTAATATATAAATATATAAAATTAATGTATAAAGCTTTTAAATTGTATTAACCTTGAAATAAATTGCTCCAATTCGGTTTAAAGTACATTGAGGTTTGGAATACTTTTTCCCTGACCTTTTTCCTGACCTGACGGGGACTTGCCAAAATTGTTGACAGGGTAAAATAGTCGATAGGTCAAAGGGTCGACACGGCATAAAAAAAAAATCCTGTATAGCCCGCCGTAGGCGTTAGGTTAGGTTAGATTAAGCTAGGTTAGGTTAGGTTAGGTTTGGTTAGGTTAGGTTAGGTTAGGTTAGGTTTTGTTGGATTCGTTAGGTTAGGTTTTGTTGGATTCGTTAGAGAAACTCTAAATAATCAGATTTTTTTTTTTTATACAAATGTCGACTATTTTGACTTGTCAGTCATTTCCCTGTCGACCATTTGGGACTGTTTAGCTTCAGTTTACATAACAGACACGAGTGAAAATGTGCAAAGTCAAGTGGCAAGAGGAAAGAGTCTGTATATCGGGTTTTAGTTATTCTACTTGTGGAGAAAAGAGAGAGAGAGAGAGAGAGAGAGAGAGAAGAGAGAGAGAGAGAGAGAGAGAGAGAGAGAGAGAAGAGAGAAGAGAGAGAGAGGAAATGAGAGAAGAGAAGAGAGACGAGAGAGAGAGAGAGAGACGATGAGAGAGAGAGAAAGGAGGCGAGAGAGAACGTACGAGAGGGTGTAGAAAGAGATTTGTTGGTTTTGTCTTTGCTTTGGAAGGACACCTAGATTGAGATTGAGAGGAATCAAGAGTGAAGTACTCAGACTTGAGCGCTGAGAAGTATAGAGAGATGAAGAGTTAGAGAAAGATGAGTATGAGAGAGTAGTAAGATGGAGACGCTACGTTCGAGTAGACTGCGAGTGAGGGTAGCTTCTGAGAGGACAGCAGAGAGAGTAGTTGAGGGAGGAGAGAGTTGTAGAGAGTGTGAAAGATACCGATGAAGAAGAGAGAGGGGAGAGAAGAGTAGGAGAGAAGAGAGAGAGGTCTAGTACGATGCGACGTATCTGAGCAGATGTCATCGACGATCGATGCAGAGATGATATGCGTCGAGAATCGATGCTTAGAGGAGATGAGATGTCGATCAAGGAGAGAGACGTGTCACGCTGATCGGAGAGAGATTGCAGCGCAGTCAGTAGAGTAGAGATGAGTAGAGGAGAGAGAGATGCAGAGAGAGAGAGTACAGATAGCACAAGAGATCGATCGCTCGAGATGAGACGGGGGCAGAGAGGATGTTTACTAGAGGGAGGAGAGGAGAGAGTTAGATGACAGGCAGTGGGAGCTAGGGTAGAATAGTTTAGCAGGAGATGGGCGAGAGAGAGAAGAGAGAGAGAGATGGGTGGGAGAGGAAAGCAGAGAGAGAGCAGGTAGAGGGGAAAGTAGGTAGAGAGCAGGAGAGTGTGGACTCCGTGGAGACCGGAGGGGGGGCGAAGTGTGGAGGGAGCAGAGGAGAGAGAGAGAGAGAGAGAGCAGGAGAGGTAACGAGACGAAAAGACCTAGACTCGATATGTACGATGAGAAGTATGTCATGAGAAGAGAGAAGAGAGAGAAGAGAGTAAGAGAGAAGAGAGAGAGAGAGGAATTGCAGAGATGAGAGAGAGATCGCTAGTTTTCTATAGTTTTTCTTTAAATGCAGAGTTAGAGAGAGAGATTGAGAGAGAGATCGTAGATTAGGAGGAGAGTGAAGATGTGGAGAGAATCGAGGGATCGAGAGATTGACGCAGGGATGGCAGACGATGCAGAGATGCTAAGAATCGTATGTGTCATGGATGTCTATAGGACGAGAGTAGCCTCAAGAGGAGAGAGAGAGAGATGGAGAGAGACGAGAGAGAGAGAAGAGAGAGAGAGAGAGAGAGATGAGAAGGAGGGTTTAGGAGGATGAGGAGGAGAGAGAGAGAAGAGAGGAGAGATGAGAGAGGAGAAGAAGGGGGAGGAGGAATGAAAGTGGGAAGGTAGAGAGAAGTAGAGAGAGTAGAGAGAGAGAGAGAGAGAAGGAGGATACGAGAAAGAGAGGGAGAGAAGCCGCAGAGCAGGTAGAAAGATAGTATTGATTGGAGAGGTTTATATATATTAGAAGAGAGTAATGAGTATAATAGATATATATATACTATGTAGCAAGAGAGAGAAAGCATATATATAGAGATGAGCTGAATATTCTCTCACAATTGACGATAATACATATAAAGATAATAATATAGCCAAATCTAAACCTAATTCAGCTTTTCACATAAATAACCGTGTGAACTCAAAAATCGAGACTTTATGAACCTAAGAGAGATAAAATAAATATACAGTCTTAACCTCTCCGATTTAATTAATAAATATTATGAATCATAAAATAATAAAAATATGGGATATTATTTACTCCGCATTAATATTAACTACTTCTAAGTTAAATCTCCTCCATTTCACCGACGAGCTCTATTAATATCCATTCCGAGCTAAGTTTAACAGCCTGGACGCACCATAGGACTCACATCTACAGGTAGCGAGCTCGTCTCACAGCACGAGATACTATAATCACTATTTGAAATATCCGGTAAATGTGAAGTTAATGTCAATAATATTTTATATTTTTCAAAGGTTATAATATCTAAATTTATTATTTATTTAAATTAAGTCTTATTTTATAAACTTACTCATATATTTATTTATTACTTATTATAAATTTTATAAGTTATATTTAATTTACTTTGGTTATTAAATTCTATTATCTTGTCGGATTATTTTCACTATGTACGGGTATTTCATTTTCACATTAATATCTATTAATTTATTATTATATAAATATTTATTTATTATGTAATAAATTTTAATAGTTTAATTAATTATTATTAACATATCACCTTCTTGAAATCTAGTAAGACTAGGTGAGAATACTCCGTTGGTGAAATGTGATTTCTTCAAATATTTGGGGTATGAACTTTTCAAATTGTGTACGTATCTCTCTTTATGAGTAAAGGATTCGAGGGAGATATTTATTTGAAACGAAATGTATTTATTTCTTTACTTGGCGTAGGTTTGTTGGTAGGCTTTATATTAGTTAGGCACTGGTCGGGTTATTGTTTCACTGTTTCGTAGCATGATCGAGTTCGATCTCGCTACGGAAAGCTTATTCTTTTTCATTAGTAGTTTTTTCTTTTTGTTACCAATGTACACATCTCTTTCTGCTTTCAAGCATAATATAATTATTAATACCTTTAATATTTATATTATATTATATATATATACTATGAATTAACGCTCTTTTATCTTATTAAATTATTTATTATAAAATTAATTTTACTTATTGAAATTATTACGGAAACTTGTTCAGATAGCAGAGATCTTATAATGTTAGTCTTTTATATCAGTATATATTATAATCTCATCTTATTATGTCTTGTTTTGAAGCAAAATTGTAGAAAATTATTATGAGAATATCACATCTATTTTTTCCAACAGCTTAATACTTCCATTGCATAGATCATCGGTGGCAATGCCAAATGCACTATTTTTTTATATATCTCTTATTTATCTTTTATCACAAAACTATAAATGATAATTGGGTATACTCCACTATATTGATATAATTAAATTTTTATTCACATAAGATTAAATATATATTAAATATATAATATATAATACTATAATATAACTATTATATAATTATTATATACTATATATATTTATATATATATTATATATATATAATATATATATGATATATTGTAATAATCTTTCTCTTTTCCTCGTTTTTATGTTTTGTCAAAATATCTTAACTTCATAAAATTTTTTTTATAAATTGGCAAATTAAATTGTTACGAATGTTCCAATATCATGGTAAATGATCGTCAAACCAGATATGTGTATATTTTTTGTCATTGTGTTCTATCCCGTCGCCTTGTTATAAAGTTGCTGGTGTTTTACCCGCCAGTGTTTTTACTACATTCAGCGAAACATATAATCGCGGTAGACAAAATACTATCGGGTCTTCTAATCACCGGGATAAATTTTGAATAAAAGATATTTATTTCAGCATATAAGATATTATTATACTATTCCATGATCGTCAGGTTTTAAGATAATGTAAAGGTTAGTTAGTATTTTATTTAGTAGTAGTATTTACATAAGTAATTTAATCCATGTTATCTTCTACCTGTTTTAAGATTCAATGAGTTAGGTTTTGTTAGGCATTCAATGGATACGTATCACCATTCAAACTCCAATCGGAATTTATTTCCGGCGTCCAACATATAATCATTATTAATTTTCCTTATCTCATTCATTCAGTGTTGAAAAGAAGGAGATTAGATGGTCTTCACTTACTATGTTATATTTATTTCAAGTTTGATTTACGTCAAATTATCGATAGAAGGTTCAAATAACAAGGACGAGTATAGAAAAAATGTTCAAACAACTGTCATTTTTCTTCAAAATAAATACTGTTATAGAAACTCCACAGCAGCCAGGATTGTAATTCTTACCTAGTATGAATCAACAGTTAATAACCACCCCACCAATAATTAAAGAATGTCTGTATTGATTTGTTAATATTTGAATCCGAATCGGCTGAAATAGATTTCATCTTGGATCCATTGGGTCATATTAAATCTAAGGGGGATGACCAATCTGGAGTACTCAAGCCGACATAAATATAATCAGTAACGCTTATCCAAAGATAGTTACTACCAATTAATAACATATGAGATAATATATAAATTAATTTCAGTATATTATATATATTTTAATTAATTAAATTAATTTTTAATAATTAATTATTTTTATTTATTTTATATAAAATTATAATTTGTAAGTGTATTTTTAATAAAATTAGATTATCAAGATCAATTGAATAAAATGCATACTATACAATAAATGATAATTTTATTATATGAGTCACAAGTTGGATTTTATTATAGCCTAATTTAGAGAGGTTGTAGTGGACTACCGATAGAGTCTGAGGTATAGATTTAAAATTAACTAAGACATTTCGCTATAACCTTTATATCCCAATCAATTCTTTATCCTCAAGTGAACGCAGCACCACTTATTGCCACTCATAAATCAAGACACCTCATACACACATACATCAATTAAATCTTTACAGTCCATGTTACAACTGTGGATGACGTAGGTTTATATAGACAAATAAACTTGGCTAGATAATAAACAATTATAAATTAATAATGTAGAGCATCAACACATCTTACACTATCAACATTTCAAACATAATTAATAAAAATACTTCTAAGTTCTTAAAAAATTCACCCTACAAATATCCACACTCTACGACTACCAAACAAACATCTACAACACATCAAAAAAAATTAAACCCACGACACAGAAACTATCAACGTAGAAAAGCTGTCAACTAACCCTCTTTAGGTACATAAGTAGAATATAGCTTAGTTACGAATATCTGGAATTCGATATATAAATTAGTATATTTTAAGTTTTACTACACTCATAGTCATCACTATTAAAAGCTAATATAAGCCTAAAAATTTTATATAGATTTAAAAATGCTGAAATTTTATATTTACAAATTAATACATTAATATCAGATTTCGTACAAGAAGGTAGATCATTTTCAGAGAAAGAAAGAGAGAGATGAGAGAGAGAGACCAATAGTAACTAGTATATTCATTCATATAACATTATATACTCAATAAGATTTCTATATAATATTAATATATATATTATAATATCTATATAATATATTCTAATTTTATAATACATATACTATATATATATTATATACAATATAACTCTAACTATACAATATATATTATATCATCCTATATATTTTTATATATATATTATAAACATTATATATATCTTATATTAATTTATATACATATATATATATATAAATATTAATAACATATTAATATAATATTAATAATATATATATATTCTATATATTAAATTATATACATAATATATTAATTAATATATATTTATACTTAATATAATATATAATATATATATTATAATTATATTTATAAATTAGACATTTGATCTATTATAAAATATCATTATTAAAATTTTTATATTATATTATTTATATTATATCATTCTATTTATGAAATAAAAACTTCTCAAAGTTCATAAATTAATATATTATATTATATATACCCTCATTTATATATTATATATATATATATTTAATATATATTAATATATATTAATTAATATATATATTATATATATATACTATAATATATAATACCTATATTAATATTATATATAATATTACAATATAGTATTATTATATATATATAAATACCCAACTCATACTATATATCTTCGAGAATAATATGAAATAGAATACTTAATGAAATGATCACATCAATTAAGGAAATTGCTCCAAGATTAAACAATGCAGTTGGCTATATAATTTATATTACAACTATTAAAATAATAATTATATATTATATATATTACATACTTATATATATATATACTAACCTATTATATATCATATATAAATACAATAATATATATACTTAAATATATATATTTAATATATACTTTATATTTTTCAAATATATATTTATTTATTTGGATAATTCTCATTTATATGCTATAGAATTTCTGAAAGAGTCTCAACTCCCATCAAAGCGGGAAACAATAACATTAAAGAATCAGAGTCACTTTATCATAGGCATTGACGTTTTAATTATATATATAATTTATATATTATATATAGTACATTGTATATATATCTATATATAATTTACTATTAAATATATAATATATATATATATATATATAATATATATAAGGGTCATATATCATATATATATATATAATATATTATATAATTATACATTATATATAATATTATATATAAATATATATATTCATATAATACTATATATATATCTATACTATATATATATATATATATATATATATATTAGTAATAATAATTTATATTATTATATCATATATTATATATAATATATCATATATATCTATAAATAAATTTTGCTTATCAACTTTATCATTGTTCTTTATCTTTTATTAAAAGAGCCGGTGAGGTGGTGACGCATTGATAATGGCGGTTAATATTAATATCTATAATATATATATAATATATACCTATATCCGGTGGAATACGGTAATTAGTTAAAAACATATGATATCAGTATATCAGTGGATATTATAATATATTTTAGATTACTATATATATAATTATGCCTTTTCTGTTGGGGAAAGTCACGGAAGCTTACTGAATTCCACCAAAAGTTTTGAAATAAAATTAAGAATATAAGAGAGGAAGTCAATTTAATGGTCCGACGTGATCCGATACATGACTTTTAAAAGTGTGAAAGTTAATAGAAATTTTAGAAAAATAAGAAAAAGACGTATATTCCAGCTTTTATCAGTGGAGTGGGGCTATGATGTCAAGATGAAGCATAATGTTTAGTGGTTGGGGTTGGAAAGTCTGACAGAGAAATGATCAGTTTGTTGCGAGAAAATGTTCGCAACGAGTTCTTTCATTGAGATGAGAGAGAGAGAGGAAGAGAGAGAGAGGAGAGAGAGAGAGAGAGAGAGAGAGAGAGAGAGAAGAGAGAAGAGAGAGAGAGAGAGAGAAAGCTTTATAGGTTCAGATAACGTTGTATACCACAGACGAGTTGGCTCCGCATTTGACTTGGGAGGACAAACTGAGAAGGTAGATCGTCATGAGTTGATAAACTGACAAGGCCTAGCTCTCACCTTTTCAAGGAGAGCTTAGAGAGAGGAACTACTCAAGTGTGTGTGGAATACTCCCATACAGAGGCGAAAGACACACCCTTATAAAAGAGTTCCATATTACAATGTATGAAATAATTCTATGACGAGCCCTTAGAACAACAGAACATTAGCTTTGCAGCTTATTTAGTAGAAATAATTTGATCCTTCAAGAAAGGGTTCGCGAGCAAAAGAAAACAAGAATAATGACAGACGATGGTTTGTCTTGTGTTTTTCCAAGATGTTGTTGTTGTTGTTGCTGTTGTGTAAAGATTATATCGAATAGAAAGATTGAGGGAATTGAGTTTTTGAGGAATTGAAAACAATCATGTTTTCTCTACCACAATTTAGAAATTCGAGAAATTCGTTAGTTGCTCTAAGGCCGTCCCCCTAGCATGAATTATTTGCAGTTGTCTAAGGCATCTTTCAAAATGAATGGCGGAATGAATAGTAGAGTCATCGGCACTGGGATGTACAGGTGATCAAGTGATAGAGAGAAGGTTATTAAAAGTAGAAAAGTAGAAAAAGTAGAAAAAGTTGTAGATAAAAAAGTTAAAAGTAGAAAAAGAATTTGGGGATAAAAAGTTAAAAGTAGAAAAAGAGTTGGGGGATAGAACGGAGCCATGAGCAAAATCACGGTTAATAGAGATATAAAGTATGAACGCCATCCGCCATCTACAATAATTGCTAAAGAACGACTGGAAAGGAAATCAAAGAGGACACAGACAGAAGGATGGATACAGAAGGACAGAAATCTTTGTGCCAGACTCTATCGAAAGCTTTTGACATGTCAAACAGAGGACCAAAACTCAGAGAGAAGGTGCAGAAGATCAGAAGTAGTCTGCTCCTTAAGAAAGCCACGATTGCAATGTAAAATAAGATTAGAAAATTTAAGAGGTTTCCAAATTTTCTCGCTAAGGGAAGAATTCGAAAACCTGAGATTGCAACGAGTTAAAGCAATAGGGTTAGGGTTAGGGTTAGAGGGTTGATAGGGGTCTCACTTTAACCTCACAGGTTGAATGAGCTTTAGGTTTCCGGGAAGAAGGAAAGGTTGAAGTTGATAGGTAATTTAGCTTTATAACTCTAGTCAAACCTTTGGCTGGAGACTTGATGATCTGGCATAAAAAAAATTTCTCCTGCCGGAGCTCTGAAGCACAAATTTTAAGAACAACAGGTGAGATACTGAGAGGATCCTACTCCTTCTTCGTGTTAAGCTCAAAGAAAGGAGAAATTGCATCTTTCGAGGTACGTAGAGTATTAGGTTTAAATAAGTTTGAGGGAGGTGAAGAAGGAGGAGGAATAGTTCCGGAGTCGAATAAAGTGGAATTAGTGGTAACATTAGGTAAGATAGAAGACCTAGACAAAGAAAGTGTGGTGCCCTCTGAAGAAATTAGAGGAAGGAGATAAGAAGTAAAGTTGAGGTTGACATTTTATTTTGCAAAATGCTGGAAAGAGCGTGAGGAGGATTTAAAAAAAAAAAAAAAAAAAAAAATGTCTGAAATAAAAGCAAGTATGAGATGCTCGAGCTTGAAGAGGATGTTTTAGTTCTACAAGGCAGCCGTCTCATGGGCGAATAACACGAGAAAAACAATAGTTAAACAAATGCAGTTATACTTTGAAGGGAAGGGTGGAAATTTAGGTCTCTAGTCATAGGAACTACTTGGTTTTTCTCTCAGCAACTTCAGAAGAAAAACCCCTCTCACTCCTGCGAAGTAATTAATCATCCGCAATTGGAATCAAAGAATTAAGATTGGAAGTTAAATCAGTTTGAGCAACTCAGAGTGTCAAATTTTTCCTCTCCTAGGCAGGGATTTTATCTTAGGTAAAACTTCAAGAGATGATCAGGATGAATGAGTATCTCTTACTCTATCGGAAAAGAGTATATAGAATTTAGGAGTAAGAGCTGCACCATATGCTCGAAGCCTTTCAGGATTAAAGAAATGAAAGGCAAGTTCACCAGCTACGTGAGAACTAGGGGAAAACCATTCGCAGTAGTGAACGTTGAAATGACTCAAAATGATGATGAACTGGAGAAGAAAAGAAGAAGAATGTGCTCCATTTTGGAGTTTAGATAGTCAAAGAATTTAGGATAGTCAATAGAGTTAGATGATAAATAGACAGAAGATATGAATTTAGTTGTAGATTAATACGAGGGCTTAAGCATAGAGTGGAAAAATCAGAAGACTCCAAATTAGAATCCCGAGAACAGGCAACAGTCTCCTTTGACTGAAAATTGAGGATGCAACAATAATAGAGGAAACAAAGCTAAGATTCAGTGTTTGGCGAGGCACTCAAGCACCTGAGTTAAAAATAAGACATGAAATCTAGAAGAAGAGAGGTGGTGTTCGACAAAAAGAAAATTAGATTTAATACCGCGAAGGTTAAAGAAATTAATGAAAAAAGAAAACCGTCCCACCAGAACAGTAATAGTACCAACCCCACCACCGGAGGTCGTCAACTCCGAAAAGGTGATGAGAAGAGGTTTGTGAGGAACTTGTGAGGAACTATCTTTGAAGTCCGCCTCTCTTGACTTCTACGAGGCTAGATGTGTGGAAGTCCTTTTTGATGATTTTTACTGTTTGTTTGTTTTTAAAGGAGAGCCTACCTCAGTGTAAGAAGAATGTGTGGATGAAAGCGGAAAGGGGCGAACCATTGAACACTGGAACACTGGAGTGCAATGGGGTACACCCAAACAAATATATATATATATATATATATAATGTTAATGTCTTAATAGGCATAATATGTGTACATATTTATATTAATATATATTATATATATTAATAGAGTTTTATAGACATAGTATAGAGTATAATATATACTGATTATATTTATATTATTAGTCTATACATTTATAAGATTGGTACATAAACTATAAATGCAACAGAATCGATCTAATGATACTGGGAAAAGTATAACATTAAAATTAATTACTGAGTAAAAATATATGAGCGTTACGGATGATTGTGCGCTATGAATCTATAATAATCCGAGTAAGGAAAAAAATACTTTAGTAAGCCCTTCGTGACTAGCAGCCATATATATTTATATATATATATTTATACTTATATATAAGGTATATATAGGTATAATATACCGAGGATATAGTATATATAAGTCTAGATATAGGTATATTTATATAGATAGTAGTAACTAATAGTATCACTATAGTATTATTAGTAGTTATAATAGTATATATATATCTTAGTATATATATTATAGTATTAATAGTAGTGACTTATATTGTGTATCATTCTGGACCAGAGCCTCCGAAGGCTGGCGATTCTGCTCAGTTGCGGCCGCTTATGCTATGTGTGCCAGCTATTTGTCGTCAATCCCGCTCGGGTCAGGAATGCTATAGGATGTCTCCCGGGTTGTAGGCGTCCGTGACGTACGCGTGCCCTTACACTAGACACTATCTCATTCTTGGCTAACCTTGTTTGTACCTAAATGATAAAAGATAATATTAGTCCTATCTTAAAATTGAAAAACAATTTGGTTATTTAACTATATATATGTCTATATCACTATATATATTGATATTTATATATATAATATTATATATTTATATATTATATGATAGTATTATATTATTATATGTATTTATATATATTATATATATACTGTGTGTGTGTGATGTGTGTGTGGTATAGTACCTTTGTGTCCGATTGTGTGTATAGGCGGGTGTTTCCGCGTATTGGTGATTGCTATATATGTGTTTTGTATTGTTTAAAAGTGAAACTTTGGACAGGTTTTTTCGCATTAATCAATATTTCGAAAATATATATACCGGACATCGCCCCACAATATTACTAAAACAATTATTAAGCAATATTTTCAAAGTTCTTA
>JABUQX010125905.1:0-7500 GCA_015478945.1 Trachelipus rathkii
GTTATCTACATCATACGGTAAGCGTTTTGAATAGCCATGAAGTACGTAGTGTGCACTTTCCCCTATAGATTCATTGAAAGTACTATTTAAACATAACTGAACAAATGGTAAATAATTAGACCAATCGTCTCCCTTTTCATTTATGTAGTGCCTAAGATAATTTTCAATCTGTAAGTTTGTTCTTTCACATAAAGAATTTGCTATAGGACTCCTTACGCTTATCTCTACCTTACGGATTTTCCATAATTTACAAAGTTGCTTAAAAAAATCAGATATATATTCACCACCTCCATCTGATACCAAAATACTGGGACAACTATGTCTTACTATTACGCGATGTAATAACGCATTGGCGATGTGTATGCCACTTCTAGAAGGTATACCACAAATTTCGACATACCTGGTTAACGAATCTTTAAATATTAAAATATATTTAGCGCCAGAAACTTTACAAGTCGGCAATGGGCCGATAATGTCAGTATGTACACGTGAAAACGGAGCATAAGCAAGTGGGTACTTAAATATGGGTGCTCTATGTGGAATATTTCCCTTTACTTTCAAACATGAAGAACAATCTTTACAAAACTGGTATACTCTTTTTGTCATACCTGGAAAAATATATCTCTCTTTAATCTTCTTCTCCGTCCTTATATGACTCATGTGTCCTGATCCCAAGGAACAATGACCAATATTCAACACCGTATATATTAAAGAATCAGGTATCTCGATGAGATACTTTTGCTCATTAGTTACATAATATAATATACCCTTAACATAAGCGTGAGGAAAACTGTGAACACCTCCATTCTCTTTAACAAAATTTAATATAGGAATCAACCTAGGACACTTTTCCTGTTCAGACTTAATTACTTCGGAAGTTAAATTAAACAACTGAGTGTTCGGATACATAACATCGATACGCGAAATAAAAGAAACTGGAACATAGCTAGGAGGATTTCTCGACAAAAAATCAGCGCAAACATTCTTTTTTCCTTCAATATATAGAATTTCAGGTTCAAAAGCATTAACCTTAATAGCCCACCGTGCTAATTTATGTGATAAATCTTTATTCTTAAATATACCTACCAAAGGCTGATGATCAGTAAAAATACGTATTTTATAACCAAATATAGTATTTCTGAACCTCGTTAAAGACCACATAATTGCCAAGGCTTCTAGCCCTTTTCAAAAATTTCCCTCGTAAAAAGACCTCTCATGCGATTGTTTCGCTGGGCGGTACTCGAAATTATTATAAAAATTTGGCGCATGGCGCGTGTTCATAGTGCGGTTATTTCGTTTAACCTGCAGAAAATTCGAACTTTTATCGTAAAATTCACCTTCACGGACTCTATAATTGACATTAATACTACTTACATTTGAATATGAGAAGTGATTTGGGTCCATTGCATTGACCTGGGACACGTGATGACGTTCATTATTTTGGCACGAACTCGGAGACTGATACTTAACCATTCTATCTCCGGGAGTTTGAGGGGAGTTTCTACCCGAAAATACCTGCCTATTCTGTACACTAGTGTTATATTTATTAACTTTAGGATGCATATTTGACGAATCCTGACAAAAATTTACATGTGAATGCTGATTACGGCCGCCCTGGCCTTGTGTAAAACCATGTTTGGGACCTTTAGAAAATGAAGAATTGGAACGAACATTATTCCTACTTTGAGAATATTTCTCTAATTCTGAAGGCGTGATTACCTTAATACGATTTAAACTCTGAGAAGAATGAGGATTCCAAACTGTGTTTTGGCATCTCCTCTGCGAACCACGCATATGTTTTTGCGAACAGAGTGAACAAAAATATCCGTATATACATTGAGACGTGTGGTGACCTACTCTTTCACACGTTTTGCAGTATACATTACTTCGTGTATCTTGATGTCTCGGAGTCGGAGACTGAGGTTTAGAAAAAGAATAAGCAACATTTTTAGGTTGAGTTTTCACCCTATGAGACTGGTGAAAAGAAGTATTAACTTGGTTTCTCTCGTGTTGAGCTGTGTAAACAGGAATAGCGTTATTAAAATTAGACGTCTTCCCCGAAGACGCTGCCACCTTACCACTGTTAATAACTTGGCTCTTCTTCAAATATTTTTGAATCTGTTGTGGTATCGAATTAGAAATGGAGAATTCCTCATTCAGAATCCTCTGGAACTGTGGCTTAGCATTTATATATAATGTAGAGAATAATAACAACCTACGTTGTTCCGGGGTAAAATCCACTCCATGCAACGTCGAAGATGAATCGAGAAATAACTGTAATGCCTTTTGAGACTCTGTAAGGTACTCAGGGAGTGAATGGTGTGCGTTCCACCTCACGTCAATAAAATCTTTAAAAGCCTCGAAAGAGCTCTTAGAATTAATGGGGTCCAGGCATAACGACAAATCAGTCTTGAACTGAATCCAAGAAGTAGCCTGAAACAATTCCGGAGTTGATAATATAAGTGCTGAAACATTACCTTCTTTGTGAGAAAGGAAACGGGTATAAGCCCTCAGTTTCTCTGAATCGGTGCTGATTCCTTCGTCCGCGAAATAAAGCTCAATAGCAGCGAACCATGAATTTAGACTTGGGCCTCGCCAACAGTCGTCTATGTAGCCTATCAAAATCGGAATGTTGGGACGCGAGTGCGTCAATCTGTCAATATTTAATGTGGGCCTAGACATATTCTCGGAATTTGAAACACTAGAAGAGGAAATATTCTGTGAAATATTACTCGGCTGTTGCCCCCCACCACTAGTGGGTGGAATCTCCTTATTATCGTCGTTTAAAAACACGGTATCTTCCTCCGTATCAGAAGGCATTAAAACAAAATGAAACACTTTAAAAAGGGATACAGAAATGGGACAACGGACAAAAAGTTGACAGAAAAATAACGACGTACACAAGAAACAAATAATTCACAACAGACAAAAAAAAAAATAACGAATATGACAAAACTACGACTCACAAAATGAATGAAAACTTCAAAAATAGACAAGAACGAGGACAAACACAAAATTATTATTTACGACACCACATAAAAAAAAAAATAAACCAAATTTTAATGTACAATAGACACTGACTTACAGGATGGCTTCTCTTCCAAACAATGCTCCTCTGGACATCTTCACAAGTAGACTTGAATTGTTAATAACCCTCGAGGACATTAGCCTCGTTAAAATAAAAAAAAAAAATTAAAAAAAAAAAAAAAAAAAAAAATTTTAAAAAAAAAAAAAATCGAGAAGAAAAAAAAAAATAAATAAATAAATAAGTAAATGCTTGCAATGAGATACTCTTCCTAAACTTTTCTTCTATACTTTTATTTGTAAGTTCCTTGATTCAGCGATTACAGAAACGAAGCACTTTTCATCAAATATCTTGAACAGAGTTTTGTTCTTTTCTTTCTTCACATATATGTACCTTAAAACACAAAAGCTTAGTTTAATAGGTATCACAGTATGATATAATATATATATTATAATATTATATATATTATATAATATATAATAATATATATTATACATATATATATATATATATATATATATATATATATATATATATATATATATATATATATATATATATATATATATATATATAAAGAAATATATAAACGAGATAAATAAATAATCAGAATTATATAGTACGTTTCAGTACTGCCTTTTAACGTGCGTTAAAATATTATTTCAGCAAAAAAAAATCAACAAATTTACTTCACGCGCTCACGGTGACTAATGTGATCAAAACTGTTACAATAATCCCACAACAAAAACAAAAAAAAAACACACACTGCAGTCTCTTCCACACTCTTTCTCTATCATCTATACACAGAGAGATGGCGTCGAAGAAAAATTATGCTGCAGTCAATATAAGGTTCTAAAAAAAATAACCTTCTACTTTTCTTTTCTAAAATAGTCTACTACTTTTCTTTTCAAAAATAGTCTACTACTTTTCTTTCTGTAAATTTTATTTGGTGAGAACTTCGCAGAAAATCGAACTGTAATTTCTTGTGTGAGGGGTCGGTGCGTGGAAGACTTTGTATTACTTGTGCGACGTTGCAAGAAAAAATAAACTTTCTCTTCACTTTAGATTTTATTTGATGCACAAAATTTTTACTCTCCGTAGAAAACTTTTATTCAACAAAAAAATATTCAGACCGACAAACAGTTCACACACAGACAATTACGCCTCAAGATATACATTCAATAACTGTTGACTAAAGAAGACAAATAATATATCAATAATAATAATTAATAATAATATATTATTGTTACTATTATTAATAATATATTAAAATTTTTAATCAAATAAATAAATAAATAAACATATGACTATTTATTACTGTAATAGGCTTGAATAAAAAGAGACAAAAAAAAAATCTTTTAAAGCAAAGTCAGTTATAACTGGAATACTGCACAAGAAAACCCCGTTATAAGATCTCTTTACCGTTATTCAACTTCTATTAACCAAACTACGCAGCTGTGAAATCCCATGAACTTGATAGCCTCGAACATGAAATATTTAACATATGATTGTTGCGCAGTAAAGAAATATATTACAAGTTATATACATAAACAAAAAATAATCTAAACATATATATAGATATATATAAAAATATATATATATATATATATATAATAATAATAACTTGAATAAATATTCAAGTTTCTTGAGAAAAAATTACGAACTATATTATATCAAAAAAAATAAAAAAAAAAAATTATTCTGGAACATATGACAGAAACGGAGCCGTTGTGAGGCTACTTCAATTACGTCACAAAAGTAAAGGATGCGCGCACCAATCACAGCTAAGAAAATTACAGCAATAAAAAGCCTATGATAAATTTCAGAAAATAAATAATAAATAATTTTATAAATTATTATAAATATTAATAAAAAGCATATGATAAATTTCAGAAAATAAATAATAAATAATTTTATAAATTATTATAAATATATTTTAAATACCTTTTATCTTTAACAACAAGAAAAAGAAGAAACAAAAAATGTAATGTCACCTACTTATCCGATATTTTTACCAAATATACTGTATATGAGTTCCCCTAAACAAAACATCCGCATTGCGTATAAAAGGAAAAATTGCGTCGCAACAAAAATGGTCCACTCTTGATGACCAAGATGGCTTCCAAATTTAATTCGAAAATGCTGTAGGCTTCACTATAGAAGTATAATAAAAATCACTTGTAGAACGGTCGCCTCAAAAATATAAGAAAAAAAAAAATCTTGAATAGATGAATTTTTTTCCAGGGTACTCTTCTTCGTACCAGACCAGATTTTCTAAATAAATAATCAAATCAAAAGAGTATGTAAGACCAAATATCTGTCCTGTCACCGTCGAACATTCTTTGCAACCCTTTTTCCTTCTAGCTGGGTTGTACCTTTTAAATCTTGACTCGTGTTTGACCTAATGGTAGCATCTAATTCGCCCTTAGAAGTGCAGCAAATAATGGTCTTTTTATTTTATATTTCAGATTCAAATCTTTGAGAGGATGTAGGTAGATAAAGAATGATGTGATCGAAAACACTAGGATATGAAAGAAGTTTTTCTAATTCCTTAAATTTTTACTTTGTAAAAAATAGTAATAAAATATTATCATTTTCTGATTTCTTTATCCAACAAAAAAAAGAACAAACATATAATAAATGTTCATATAATAATTTTATGTCCTTTTCATCTATTTACAGTTTTAATATAAATATATTATACATATGTTAGAGCACTGGTCAAAATATTTCTTAAAATAGTAATCCTTTTATATTAAATAAAAATCTTCTTAAAAAGTACATACAAGTATTCTTCTTTAAACAAATGACAATATATATTATTTCAAGTAGTTAATAAATTATGAGTAATAAATGTTCAATGAATTGAATAGAGCTACGGAGTGAGAGCTTCAAAAACATAGACTATGCGCACTAAGTTTTTCTAAGTGAGAAAATATTTCAATGTTTAATCAAATCGTTACCTGGTAATGTAAAATATATTTTCTTGTTCGCTAGTGAACAAATAGGCATATAGAAATGGATCAAGGCTCATACAGGAGCAAAAATATAAGAAATAATCTACTCTTCTTGTGTAGAACGACAAATGTAAATCTTCAATAGTATAGTACCTATACTATGATACAGCCTATTCAATGGCTAGCAAACTACGTTGCGGAGAAATCTCAAATCATAGAGAAAAATATAATAATGCCTTTTAAAAGAAATTTTCTTCACAAAATTCTTTTGTAAATAAACTTTAAAATAAGCACAGTCACTTTATAGAAATATAAAACACAGTAAATGATACACAGGTAATTTTAAATCTCACTTTTTATATTATAAACAGCGCGCACTTGTAACACTGCTACTCATCACCGAAGTCCAAGCTCTACTCCTCGACACTTTGCTTTCAATTTTCTGTGGAAGCAAATTTTCACAACGTTCACATTGGAACTCAAAATTCTTGCTCGAATCATAAAGTCTTTTTAAAATTTAATAATCTCATAAATTCTTCCACTAAATGTTTTTAAATAAAACAAAATCGTAACCATACTTAAAAGTTATGGTAAAGAAGGTCCCCCCCCCGAAAAAGTATGAAAATTTATGTAATAAATTTTCTTCCTACGTAATGATAATTACATATATATATATAAATATATATATAACTATATTATATAATATATTTATATATAATATATTAGTATATATTATATATTTTATTTATATTATTTTACTTTACTCTAATCTATGCTCTACATAGAAATGATGTACAATATAGATATACATATATATATATATATATATATATATATATAAAAAAATACTTATATATATATATATATATATATATATAAATATATATATATATAATATAATATATATATATATATAGTATATGTATATATTATATATATATATATATATTATAATAATATATATAAAATATATTATATAATATATATATATAATATTTAATATAAAATATATATATATATATATATATAATATATAATATATATAATATATTATATAATATATATTTATATAATATATATATCTATATATATATAATTATTAATTATATATTATAATTATCGGCACAATGTTATTCTATAAATATGCATATTTTTACAAGATAATATATAAGTATATATAATACTATATATGATATATATATATATATATAATATATAGTATTGGGATATAATAAATATCTTAATATATTATATATTATATATATATATCTTATGTATCAGTATAATTAATATATATATATATATATATATATATAGTGGGTGGAGGAAATATTGGATGCCGGAAGATAAAACCCGGAAGTAAACGATCGAACCCGCCGAAAACCGGAAGTAAAACCGAGGAAGTAGAATTTCGACCACTTTTCTATCAGACGAAAAAAAACACCGCAGGTTTTTTTTCGAAATAATAAAAATGGAAAATTAATAAATTAATAATAAATTTAAATTTAATTAATAAAT